>MQRK01252770.1:0-11894 GCA_001938485.1 Girardia tigrina | reverse complement strand
TTTTTAGAATATTTACGGTGCTAAATTAATAATGGAAAAAATTAAAATTCGAGCAATTTTCTTGTACGAATTTAAACTTGGTCGTAAAGCAGCAGAAACGGCTCGCAATATCAATAAAGTGTTTGGCAAGGAAACATCTTCTGAGCGCATAGTGCAACGATGGTTCCGAAAATTTTCTGATGGAGATGAAAACCTTGACGATGAAGAAGGTCGTGGTTGTCCAGTTGCTGTGAACAACGACAGTTTGAGGATAATGGTGGAAACAGATCCCCGTACAACAATCATAGAACTTGCAGATGGGTTTGGCATTAGTCATTCAACAGTCCTGGATCATTTAAAACAACTTGGAAAAATCAAGAAACTTGATAAATGGGTTCCACATGATTTGAATGAAAATCAAAAGAACTGACGTCGATCTACACAGTGGTTGGACAAAGATGAAGTACCGAAACACTTTCCAAAACCGAAACTAACAATCCGTAAGGTTATGGTGACAGTTTGGTGGTGTGATACTGGAATCATCCATTATAGTTTCTTGAATCTAGGTGAAAAAATCACAGCGGGGAGGTACTGTCATGAAATTGATGAAATGCACAAAAAATTGAAAACCCTTTGTCCGGGATTAGTCAATCGAAAAAGTCCCATCCTTCTTCATGATAACGCTAGACCTCATATTTCGAAAGTGACTATTCAAAAGTTTAATTAGTTTGGCTATGAAACCCTGCCTCATCCACCATATTCACAAGACCTCTCGCCAACAGACTTCTACTTTTTCAGGCATTTGTACAACTTCCTACGGGAAAAAATTTTCAAAAACCAAAATATTGCTCAAAATGCCTTCTAAGAATTCATCGCTTCGAGAACCGATGTATTTTATACTGATGGAATAAAACAACTTGTTTCTCGTTGGCAAAAATGTATTGATGCCAACGGTTCATACTTTGATTAATAAACTTTTGTTTCTGTGAATTTGCACGTCTTTGAAGTTTGTGTCCCAAAACTGCCATTATTTTTCGACGAACCGTTTTTTCGACCAATTATTTAATTTAATTAATTTTTTTAAATTACTTTTTATTTACTTATTTGTATTTAATTTAAATTTACTTTATATAATTATTTAATTTGATTTCTTTAATTTAATTATTGAAACATATTTATTTAACTCTTATTTTTAAATTGGGCTCAAGAAAGTGTTAAATGGAATCGCAACGCGACCACCGACGACTATTGACACAAATATGTGGCACAGTCCAGAACTCCTCCAACGATTACTTTTATGCAGATAATGATCTTGGGGGTCTTGGACTTGTGTCAGTGACAGAAAAAATATGCCATACAATCGATAGTGCAAGCATTTCGAAATCTCACTTGTTCGGACTCGACATCTTAGGACTTAATACTATTTAATTTATAAAAACTCTAGAAAAGTACAACAAAACAGATAGAGACTGGACACTCTCTGATTGCTTAGAGTATTTCAATCAAGGTGACTGAGAGAACAGATACAAATTGTGGTGGACAAAGATTTACAACTCAATTAAATATCTCGTATCTATTGGGTGTTTGCGAGAAATGATTCACCACTAACGAACTTGGAATCTGTTTAAAGAATAATACCAATACGAGTTTTAAAGTCCATGATGATTTTTAAAACTCCCATACACTCAATCTTCTCTCAGTCCTGTCGTTTGGTTGCAAAAAGAAAATTCACAAAGTGAAACAAACAAACAATGGCTGGATTTTCTGCAGTTGCGATTGCAGACAACAAAAATACTGTTGGTGTCATGTACAGTGAAAACAATACAAACCAAGAATGGCGATTCCTTAACTGTGCGAGAACAAATGGTCTCCCAACTAATTACAAACCGAGTTAACCACGCCATGAAACCCTCGGGAGCCACGTTTCGTCCACTGTCACAATCCGTGACTAGAACGCCTCACCGAAATCATGAACCAGTTGCAGCAGTTCTTGACAAGCAGACTTTCGATTAGCCTTTTGGTCATTGTTGAGGAGGCGCGGAACCCACCTGGCAGTTAGTTTCCTCATATGCAGCTCCTCTGACATGATGCGGTGCACCTGACTTTTAGAAACGCCGTAATAGCTGCTATCTCACGGGTAGTCAGATATTTGTCACCAAGAATGACTTCCTCGATAAATTTCACATATTCCTGACATTCGAACGTTGTTAGTCGCCCACTGCGTTCATCATCCTCCAATGATTGACGCACTGCCTGGAATCGTTGCACCCACTTAAAGACAGCCGTTCTTCCCACAGAGGCATCACCAAAGATGAGGTGTAAATGGTGCACAATACCTGCAGTGGGGGTGTCTTCTTTCCAGAGGAAATAGATGATTGCTCATTGAGATTTCACTTCCTCTTCCATACTAACTACAAGAGAGAAAAATGACAAATTAATACATTCGTATCTCACACTCATGCCGACGGGCAGCCAATGAGAATTCACCTCAATTACAATCGGTTGGTTCCCCCCTCATGTCATCGAACACACACCGCGTGGTACAGTCACGCACACACGTGACCATGCCATATTCCGCGAACTTTTGGGACACCCCTCGTACTATTGGTTTATTTTGTCCATGTAAAATGGTGTACGTCACGCCCATCCAGACCCTTTTTGCGTGGATGTATAAAACTTTACAACTAAAAAACAAAATTATCCATAGAAATGTGATCACATAATGCAGAGTATCAAACATTGATATAAATGAAGTTAAAATTCTCAGATAAACATTTTTGCTTATTTTTCGATTAATGAATGAACTTTTCACCTGACTAGAATACATAAAAAGTCCAAAAAAAGCCTTCTTCAATCAAAGCTCGGCCTCTATTTTAAACTTCCATGTAACCATCCAAATTGATAATCAAATCATGTTTAATATGACACTGTTACTACAGATACTTCCAATAGTCATACTAATTTTGGCCAAATTAGTTATATTACATTGGGGACAATAACGAAGTAACTGTGTTTCTGGGTGTTGTGAAGGTAACCCATGGAAAATCAGAATAATATAAACCAAATTGTAATTTTGAATTTATTAAATTTGTTCATTAGTTTTTGAAAAATAAAAAATTTAAATATATATTATTATTTTAAAAATTTTGCTCGTGAAAAGAATAATTAAAATGACCTTAAAAATTTGTTTATTCTTAAATAAAAATGTGCATAAATAAATAAATTTTTTTGAATACTGAATTTTGCTCGTTGAGAATTTTCGCTTTGTTGAATCGAAATAGACAATCTGCTTTTGGTCATTCAATCATTTGTCAAATGCGACCAAACTGAAATTAATATTTTATCATCTGATAATAAAAGATCGATCAATAAAATGATTTCAATTATCAATAACGAGGACCAAATAGATACTTCTTATTGTGCTGAAAGGCTCCAATTCAACGATGATGCAAATAATTCTTGAATTTCTAAAACAGGATCTAGCTAAAATCAAAATCTCTCAAAGTGAATCCAATCAATATATTGAGTCTTTTTTTAAACTTGAATGTTCAACGTAAAGTAAATTCCCGTATAAAGCGTGTTTTAAGGAAAACTTGCAATATCAATTTACTGAAATAAGGTATTTATTCAATCGCCATGATTTTCGGATGAATTATGATGAATAGAAACAGTCACCGCGTACCTTACTTTTTTCTATACGTTCCGTCTTCGAAGTCTGCGTTTTTAGTCCCTTACAATCATGTCTTATTGCCTTCTTGTATTCAAAAAGCTTTAAACAACTCTCATTATTAGGGAATTTTGATGCTGCAGAAGAATTAATATGATGCAGCATAGTGTTAGTGCGTGTTTAAATGTTTTAGGCTAACCGAAAACTTTTTTTAATGTGACACACCTAGTTTTAAGTATGTTAATTAAGACAACACACTTTTAATAATAGTCAATATTAGGTTATAAACTAAATTTTATAAATGTTATATCAAATTTGCCTAATTTCTGAGTTCATGAATTTTGCAACCGCCTTGTCGACTTCTTGTAATTGCGAAAATCATGCATTAAACAAATAATTTTACCAAATTCAGAAATTTGGAGTTTTTGGGAGAAATTTTCAAATTAAATTGATAATTGGGGCCGACAGTATGATGAAGAAAGATGTTCTTATACACATTCACGCCACGAGATAAGCTTTCGTTTTTGAAGAACACAACAGCATGTGATTGATTAATACAGATATTTGTGTATTCCCAGTACATATAAAGCTTTTTTAGGAACACAGACTTACATTAGCCATTTAAGTTGACATTTTGTGGGGGGGTTGTTGGTCTGCGGGATGAAATCTCGAGAACATGTTGTTGAGAAAATTAGTCTACCTTTAATGGGTGGCGTTTTCATATAGGTATCAGGGCCGCCACCTGGCCAAAGGTGATCATCATAATAGTAAACCAAGAATTCAGTTTCTTTATTACAACCGGTAATGGTAATTGATTCAGCGGTCGGATTGAGAGAAGCAGCCAGTGAAAATGGAGAGTCAGCGTCTCTTGGTCAGAGCTGCAACGCTAGTCACTTAAAATGCCGTTAGTGGTGCATTAATTGTCATCTGTTTCATTATTTGCCGCCGGTATCGTATAGTAGAAGTCAACTCGGCGCGGTCCTTCAATATTAAATAAATGAACATCTTGCTCCTCACAGAACACAAATGTCTCCAGTCAATAGATATTCCCAGATCATGACATGGCCGCCTCAAATTCAACTCTTTCTCCTCTGTAAAATTAAAATTGATATTTTTATTGACTATTCGGTTGTACTGAAAAACGCAATCATTGACACGAGAAGTATCGTTCACACTGCCGTAAATATTAGGAATATCGCTGTCGATTGTCATCAGAACATCGCACTTCGTCTCAAAAAAATATCGAACGCTATTTATATTCAGAGCTTCTTTTGAATATTTATTTAGGGACAGTATGAAGTGACAGTCAGATTCATTGAAATAATCAACTTTTTCTCTACGAGGAATTGATTCCGATTGTTTTCCGGATATAATTATATCAGAATGATCAATTCTATTGACACTTAGAATCGATTTTCGAGATGTCGTTTTAAGACGTTTTGTGGAATTAAATTCGGACAATTTACGATGATTGGTTAGTTAAATGCCATTCGAGAAGATTTATGAGGATATTAATTACTGAATTTAAATTTTTTTAAAAAAGAAACGCAAAAGTAATTTATTTAGGTGAGTATTAAAACAATCGTTTGTCAGTCAATATTACAAGATTTATTTTTAACAAGTAGGATTATTCTTTATAGAATTTTTATCTACAATAATTAATTATAAATAACATATAAGGTTTTTATTGTATACAGAACATTTTTATAAATATTTAAATAAATTGATTTTATGGAATTACTGCAGACATCTAATAAGTTGAGCAAAGCAAACGCCACCTACGACTGTGACATCTGGTAAGGAATAAAACAGTGTCTTACTTGACATTGCATTTTTATTTCTTTCGAGACTCAACCACGATTATGAAGGCCTCAATGTATATCAGATCATTCCATCAATCACTGTGCTGTTTCGGATTCAACAGCGTCGTCATCATCAATCCTGTCTCAATTACTACTAAATTATATCTCAAGTGCTAGAACAATATTTCACCGATTCTAATATGATTTTCAGCTACGTGCGCATCACAAAGCACGACTGCTTGCATTAACTAGCAAGAACGTTACTGATCACCTTGCATTTGCTAAACGGACTCTTAACGACTGGTTACGGGTCATGTTCAGCGATAAACAATATTGCAGCAGTATCAATGCTGGTCTTCTCATACCTAGTGAAATAAGATTATTTTATGAGGCTTCTATGCTCAAGGGGTTGACTTGAACATCTTCAGTTTTTGTCAAATAGCCCGGGCACTTCAAAATACGGAGGGAAGGACTGGTTACCGCTGCCTGATGGAGATTGAATGATATGATACGAGCCGTCATTTAGCCCATTCGCGACCGTGTACAACCTCATGACAATTACTTCATGTGCGATCAACAACCTATTGATCGGATCCCAAAACGGTTTTGCGTCATTGTTTAAATTCATAAGACAATAAATACAATAGAATTTGAAGAGTCGAAAAAATATATTTTTAATTAAGAAAACCACATTCACATTCAAATTACGTATTTCTTTCCTTATTTAAACAAAGTTTTTAAACCTTTTTTTGTCCGAGATGTTTTCTATTTACATTTAGAATTTTTTCATTTATTCCTTTGTTTTCGATTCACTCTCTTTTTATAATTGATAATAAAGTTTAATTATTTTTTTTTAATGTTAAAATTTTACCAACGATAAACATTATATTAGTGAAAATATTTAAAACTGATAAAGTTCAATGTAATTTGATTTATGTTGTAATTTTATTAGAGATGAAAAATTACTGTATGATGATGATTTTCTTTTTTTATTATGTAGGAGCAAATTGATAAAGGATGTGTGTTAAATTGTGGTCCCTACACCCAACAACCGCGAAGACAATGCTTTCCTATACTACGTTCATCTGTCTAAATAACCACATTATCATTAAAAGTCACCACTCACTTGTCTGTTACAGCATCTCCATCAATCTCAACCTCTTAATGATAACCCGCCCTGCCACATAGTGAACTTCACTTTGATAGCTATAGTCGCTAGTGTTCATCAACGTGTTAAATAATTAAAATAAAAACTATTTAATTTAAAACTATTTTTTTATAAAATTAACATTTAAATTTACAAATATTAAATTATACATTGTTGTATATTAGTTGATGTATAAAATCATCAAAGATGAATATTAAATTTATCTAAAAAGGTTGAAGATGTTTAACTTTTTAATATGCTTATTATAATTGTATTATGATAAAGAAAGTCATAGTTTCAATGTTTTGATAGAAACATTTAGAATATTTTCGATTTTAGAAACGTTGCGTTGGGAAACGAGTGGAGTATGTGGCGCGTCCCCAAACTAAAGATAATGATTCTAGGAAGAAAAATAATCTTACATCATCGAAATCGAAGTCGAAATCGAAATCAGCGAAGGCTTCCAGCAAGTCGACAAAGAAAAAGTCCAAGAAAAAGAAATAATGTTTTATTTATTTTCAGATGTAATATAACAAATATATTAAGAGAACATATTAGAAATATTATTTTCTGTACTCAATTTGTTACAAATTGTTCAAATATAATGAATTTATATTTTATATTCAATATTTAAAAAATAATTTATCAGTAAATTTTATGTTTAATTAACATAATGTTACATTATTTATAAATTTTGTCATAAAACATTCTTATGAGGTCAGTCTTATTTTGAAGGTGCCAAATGAAGTACATAAACATTGATGGAAATCCATGCTATTAAAAAAGCCTTCTCATTGATTTGATAAATCGTTATTCAAGGAAAGTTTTAAATTCCTTTTCTCTTCAACTTGTGACTCAGAATTCTGACTTTTTGTGCAATTTTTATACGTAGATGTTTTTTATAGAGAAACACACTTCTAAAGAATTCATTTAGGAATAGTATTATAGGTAAAACAAATTTCTATTCTATGAAGATAGAAGAACTCAAGAACCGCCTTTGAAATAAAAGCCCATGGCGGGCCAACAAAATACTGATTTATTCTGTTACTTTGACTGCGTGAATACATACAGTTTGTACAAAATGAATTTTTATAATAAAATGTATAAATATATTGTGTTCTGTAAAAAAAACTAAAAAAATTATGGTGGTCTTAAACTTATGTTAAGCACTGTAGTGGTGTAGCAACTGTTATTGGTGCCAAGGGCAGTCCTAAGATTTGCCGTTCCCCTAACTTTAACCAAAACCCGAACCCTAACCCATTATTCGGAACCCGCAATTACTATCTTTGCTAAAAATTAAAGTTCTGTTATTGTTAGTCTCAAAATCTTTACTTTAATTTCACATTTTTCTTGCAATACTCCGATTCTTATACTAAAAATTACCAAGTTACGAAGTCATTTTAAAATTTACAAATTTATTTACAATTTACAAGCTAATTCTTTGTACTTTCGATTCTGCAAATTTATTGATAGCAGTATTAGAATTCATTTAAGCAGCAATCTCTTATTGGAGAGGACTGCCAAGTCATGAGGCAATGATTGGCTCATTGTAGATCGGAGATAGTTCTTTATGAGATTAATTTGTAAAATGAGCGCTTGTAGCTGGTAACGGTAATAGCCCGAGTAAGAAAGATGCGCAGCAAATCTCAAAATTAGGGACGGAGTCTCCAAGGTGATATATCTATATGAAGCTTACAAGTTCTAAAGGTCCGTCAATTCTGTCGTTTCCTGAAGCTCCCACAAAATACTCCAGTCTTCTTCCTTTGGCTAATACATCCTCTTTCTCAACCCCATTTTCTATTTCGCCAAGTTGACAATCGTAATTATTATTAAAGAGATTCGATGGTGCAATGACAGCATATTTGTTTGCAACATCATGAACTTTTTGAAATCTGGAATAAATTTCCTCAATTAACCTGACTACTTCATACGACATTTTCAGTCTCTTCTCAGCATCAAATGTCATCGCTACATCAGTCAATCTCTTGCCATCCATCTTTTTTTTTCAGAATTCGATGCTTCATGCTTATACCCATTTCAAAGCAGAGCTTCTTGGATTCATCCATTGCCCTGTCCACTATTTTTTTTCTATACTGAAAAAAGTAATCTCTCAGTGCTATGAGCTTGACAGAACTTTTATGCAGATCCAGCCCTTTTACTTGGAGATATATCTGGGCATCACTGACCTCTGGTAGAACATAATTTTTAAGGTTTTGAAGCGACAGAAACTACTATGATAGTACTGATGATAGAATGAAAGATACATCTGATCTTGTCGTCACACTTTCTCCTTCTTTGGTGAGCTTCTTCAGAGCAGTCACGACATGTGATAATTTGTTCACCAGCGCATATACAGCATCCACTCGAGTTTTCCATCTAGTTTCCACAACCCAATTGATACTTAAACCAATCTTATGAATCAAGACAGCGATGCATAAATGCAAAAAAGAAGAACAACCTGTTCAATGTGCCAAAACATGTAACAGAGTGTACCACAATGGAAGCTACATGTATGGAAGCCTTATTCAGAGAGTGATTTGAGCATGGCACAAATAGAGTTTTCGGGTTAATTTCGGAGATTTGCTTCTAGACGACGGATTGATGGGCAGCCATAACAGTAGCATTGTCGTATGTCTGGCCATGGTAGTTGTAAATTTTTTGCGGCATAAACTTTTAAAATTCGCGGTTCGATCGTGGTAAAAAGTGTAAAATTCGCGGTGAATTCACAACGTTAAGTGTTTTCTAAATACTGCTTAATACACACACTCAATTTAGGGAAAACCAATTTCTTTCGCGTACAACATGCATTTTACCAATTTCAAAAAAAAGTAAGCGAAACAAAGTTTTAAAAAACAAGTCTTTTATTTACATTTTTATTCTTTTTTTTATGTTCTCACAAATAAAATCGTAGGTTGCATTCAGTATATTCAACTTTGTCACGTCAAACATACGATATGCTCGGAAAAACTTCACAGCATGTTGACAGTAGCGAAATGTGCTGCTTCCAGCTTCACAGATATAGTTTTTCAATTTTGCAAAGCCTATATGTACAGCCTCAACAGATAGAGGTCGTTGCTTCAGATTCTGAAAGACTTCAGATGCTGAAGTATCCATTCATTCTGCGAGGTAAGTAAGTTCATCTGTAACAAGATATGATTCTTCGTCTGCTCCTTCATATTGAGTTAGCTTGACTAAATCTTGTGAGCATACTTGCGTAGCTCAGTCAAGTCGTCTTTCACCTCAGATGAAACAAAGAAATCGACAAGCTCGGAAATATTCAAATTACTACTTCTCTCGACATCATCGCCGAAAAATTCTGAATGATCAACCAAATGATCAGTATGATAAAGCGCAGTCTGAAACCAGCTGTTCCACTTTATGATAATGGGCGTCGGAGTAAGAGCATCAGATTTACCTTTGTCGCACATGATATGTCGAAACCTGGTTATACGTGCAGGGCATGCTGTGAAAGCTTTTTAACAAAGTTCATCAGTTTGCCGATTGCCGGAAACGAGTGCTGCCACATTTCACCAATGAGGTTAAGTATATATGTACAGTGCAAGTAATGTGGACTATAATTTAGAGTCTATAATTCATTAATAATGAATTATTATTAAAGAATATTCTTTACAAATTTTTAATATTCAAATTGGTATTCAATTTATCATTAATATTATCAAAAATGACTATAAATTTTGACCAAAAATTTTGACTACCAATTATAATCCATCCATCTAAAAATCAGACTGATCCGAGAAATGAAATCGAGGGAATTCGTGGTAGATGCCTAAATTCGTGAAATTTGCGATAACCGCGATAACTGCGAAAAATTTACAGCCTTAGTAATCATCAATCTGAATCTCATCGTTTTCCAGTTGCTCAATATCAGTTCAAAAATTTCCTTTGCACTTTTCCCTTGAAGTGGACAAAAGACTATTTCACTTTCACTTCATTTCCATCCATGTTTACGTAGGTAAACACTTCGCTCATTTGGTCTTTGTGAGATATATCTAGTGAACTTCCAAAGATTATGCAAAATCACTTGCTCATCTTTACCTGTGCCATGATACAAAATTGATATATTAAATAGTTTATTTTATAATTATAAATACAGAAAAATTTAAAACAGAAAATACGTATTACTTAATGTTTTTATAGTTTGATTCTTAAAATTTTGAAAGGGTCATGAAAGATCATCATAATTATGTGGTATAAGCATTATGTTTACTTTTGCTAAAGAAATTCGATTAGAAAGGGATTTAAAATACGATTAAAATACTTTCTCTAATAATTATTTAAATATAAACTTGATTACTTTTGTCAGATAAGCTTACTTAAATTTATTAAAATTGTCATCATTTATGACTTTCATAACATAATTTAATGATTTCGGTAAGGCTCTTAATGAACCAAGAAACAAATGTCAAATCTTTCTAATAGCCATAAAATGTCTTTGGTCACGTCTTTTATCATCAGTTTCATCAAGGATTTCCTTCATTGACCGTGTGAAAGGGTCATAAAATAATTCAATGCATATATATTGGTGTAAGTATCATTTAACTAATATTTGGTAATGAAAAACTAACTAATGATGCTGATGATTTTTTGTCTGTTTATTTTCAATCTTTTACGTAATAATTTATTGATTTTAATAATCCTTATGTAACGAAAAATGTTTTTCAGATTACGTAAATTGTCAAATTTCATGTCTTGAACCTTCAAAGTCGGGTATTGAATATGTTGGGAAACAAAGTACATCTGATAATGGGCCGTGTGCTCCATGGTCAACAGCACTAGGAAATATAAATTATAAAACGGATTCCCAATTTCCAGATATAACAGTTGAAAGTGCCCAAAATTATTGTCGTAATCCTAAATCTCCAGAAGGTAAATATGAGCCTAGACCTTGGTGTTGGTTGCAAAGTAATTCAAATACTTTTGGGTATTGTACTATTCCTAGTTGTCAAGGTTAATGATTTTTACATTTAATCATATAAATAATTTTTGTTTAGGAATATGTAGAAATACCTACTTAGGAGATTCATATACAGGTACGATGAGTACGACGATTACTGGTACTTCCTGCCTACCTTGGAATGGAAATTGGCAAGGTAGCTGGCCAATTCAGTCGGAAACCATTGTGCAAGCGAGCAATTTTTGTAGAAATCCTAATAACAGTCCATTTGGACTTTGGTGTTATATAGGTGCGAATACATGGGAACCCTGTTTGACTCCAGTTTGCAGTAATACATTTGATATATTATTTTAAAATTATTGGTTGTTATACACTTATTATTAA
>MQRK01252767.1:0-13057 GCA_001938485.1 Girardia tigrina | reverse complement strand
ATATTACGAAAAACAAAACTTAGAGGAACGGAACCTCTCGTTCCGAGGAACGTTTAAGGAGCTTAAGGATCGTTTAAGTTTAGAGGGTTAAAATCGGGAGACACCCCCACCCCTGAAAAAATTAAAACATAATTAGCCACTCCCATACTCGCACAGTTTTCGGCCTCGATTGCGGAATTTTTTTCCACCCCCACTCTGCAATCCTGGCTACGCCGCTGATGTGCATATTTAATTTTAATGAAGTATTTATCGTAACACAGCGTCCTTGCATTCAGTTCATTATATTTAATTTTAATGAAGTATTTATCGTATCACAGCGTCCTTGCATTCAGTTCATTATCAATTTTAAAGATTCGATAATAGAAATTTTAATAAATAAATTTTTAGTAAAATAGAACTTCTTGAATATCAATTAGCACATGAAAGAATACGTAGAAAGAAACTGGAGGAAGCAAAAAACGGGAAAAAGCCTCCAGGACCCAGTAGTCAGTAAAATATTCGTAATGCGGATTGAGTAATTGTCGTGCGGAGATGATGCGATACGTATTTGTGGATTGTTTGTCATATATTTTTTTCATATATTGCATTTGTAATAATAACAATCTTTCGGCTTTAATTAATGTCTGCTGATAATATAAATGGAAATATGTTTTTTATTTAGTTCTTCTTTCATCTATTCGACGACATAAAATCAGTAACAAATGGTTGAATTAATAATATTTCTTGAGCTTTATCAAAATAAGGGAAATAAACATGAACCCCTAAACTTTCAGTGTATTTTTTAAGGTAAATGTTTCACTAAATGTTCCAGGTACAAAGTACTGATATATACGCCATTTCAACATGTATTTCAAAGAATACCAATTTTATTTAACAATAACAAAAATCTTTTAATGTGGAAAACGAAAAATAAATATCGAATTAAAGGAAATTTTAATGTTGTTGTATGAACAGATTAAAAACGAAGATTGGAAACAGAAACTAATGACTTACCGCGATAGAAGTGACTTGGTAGCAGACGTTAAATGATTTTTTTGTTATTTGTTGCACTGAATTTTTGGGTTTTCAATAAAATTGTATCAACAAAAAAGGTTGTTTTTGTTCTTTCTTAATTTATAGACGTTCATCATATTTTACTTACTATTTTTATTTTGTAAATTTTTCAAACCGTTTTTTTGTTTATTAGTAAAAGTGAGTATTCTGCGACTATTGCGAATACTTACTTTTACAACTGGTGTCAGAAGTGGGATATATTATCTAGTATATCACCCTCTTAATAATTTTTTTTATGTCTAAAAAAAGAAATCTCTCCCATAAAAATACGTCCGATACGGAAGACCGTATAACCCTTTCCCCTTCGGAAAAATTCGACAAACCTAATTTTATTCCCGAATTTTTTTTTGATCAAGAACTTTCTCCATGGGAATGGTTTACCCTTGCTATGATCTTCATGAAATATGATCAAATTTCATCACGTCCTCGGTGAACTCAAGCAATGTTCATTAATTATTAATAAATTACCCGCGTGTATATTGTCGAAATTAGGAGAGCATCTAGTAACTATAAGAAATTCTGAAAAACCGATAAATCAACTAAAAAACCTTTTACATAAAATCTACCCCAATATGTCCGAAAAATTTTTAAATTCCTGCCTATCTGATCAACATCTTGGTGATAGATCTCCATTGGAATTTTACGTGATTTACGGTCTAAATTAAAGTTAGCTGATTGCGCTGAAGCAAATAATCTATTGAGACATTTATTCTTTAAAGCTCTACCTTCAAACATTAGGTTAGTTTTAAATTTAGTCGAAAATCAAGATATCTGTCACTTAGCCGAAATAGCTGATAGAATGTTATCGTCTGGGTCATCCGAAAATAATGCAATAAGAAGTAGTTCAGAGGTTAGTGCAAATGTACGCAATCCTTTTGAACTATCTTGTATTGAAAAATTTGAAACCATCAGACACGAGAATTTAGAGCTTCGTAAAATGATAGTCGAGTTAAAATCTGAACTCTCCAATTTGTCGAAATCATTTAAAGAAACCAATTTTAAAAAGAATTTATCAGATAGAAACGAGGTTGATGTGTTATTACCATAAGAACTTTGGAGAACGGGCTTTGAAATGTATCAAACCTTGTTCTTTTAAGGAACGTAATTTAAACGGATTACACCATCCACCCACGCACCGTTAGTGGATGGTGTCTTTTCGGTTTTCTCGGTGCATCCGAGTAATATTAGTTCAAGTTTTCTTGTTGACTCTGGTTCCTCATTGTCTGTAGTTCCATTAAATTTTGTTAATCCCAAATTTTTTTAAACAAACCCAAAAATAATTTAATTGCAGTTAATGGTTCCGTTATTCGTTCTTACGGTCGTATTTCTTTAACATTAAATATTGGCGATAATTTATTCCAGTGGTATTTCGTCGTTGCCAGTGTTTCTCATTGCGTTATTGGCGCAGATTTTTTAGCCCATTATAATCTGTTAGTAGATTGTCGAAATAAATCTATCAGGCTTAATCACAATTCGATTATTCCACTGAAACATATTAACAATAATTCCTGCCTCCAGGTCAGTAATAAAAAAAGTCACACTAGAAGCTACCTATTTTTTAATTCTGGAAATTAAAAAAAGTTTATATTAAAAAAACTCTAGCTGATCTTGATTCTTCTATGACCGATTCTGATATGGTTAATCTTTCTGTCAACTTAGTTTCTACGAATGAAGTACTATCTAGTAATAATTCTGAAGATTCTATCGGAGCGGCTACCGAATTAAAGATGGATTTAGATAAAATAACGAATAATAAAGTTTTTGTTGAACGACTCTTGACAACCTTCCCAAATGTATTCAACCAGTCTACTGACTTGGAAAGTTCCAGTTGCGTTGCTCACAATATTATTACAAATGGTTTACCGGTTCATTCTCGGGTTTGTTGTTTACCACCAGACAAACTTGAAGTCGCTAAAGAAATCTTTCGAGACTTAGAAGCACGCAAAATTGTAAGAAGTTCATCTTCCCACTGGTCTTCAGCACTACTCATGAAAAAAAATCAAATGGTGACTGGCGTTGCTGTGGGGAGTATCGCAGGCTTAACGCGATAACTTTGAAGGACGAATATCCTCTTCCTTTAATAAAAGATGTCACTACTCGACTCGCTGACGCTAAATTCTTCAGTAAAATTGATTTGATTCAAGCGTACTATCAAATTCCTATGTCAGAAGAAGACTTTTGTAAGACAGCTGTTACTACTTCTTTTGGACTTTTCGAGTTTATTCGTATGCCTTTCGGTCTGAAGAACGCTGCCGCGTCGTTTCAACGAGCTATGGACCAACTTTTTCGAAATTTAAAACATGTAGTAGTTTATTTAGACGACATTTTGGTAGGTTCTAGAGACATCGGCGACCATGAAAATCATCTAATTGAAGTTTTAGAAGTTTAAGATAAACAAAATCTGAAAATAAATTTTAAAAAATGTTCTTTTGTAGATTTTTTGGGGCATACTATCAGTGAAAACAGTCTTAGTCCAATTCGTGATAAGATCGAATACATCTTAGATCTCCAACCACCCAATAACGTAAGAGAGGTTCGTCGAATTTGTGGTATGGTCAACTTCTATCATCAATTTATAAAAGACTGTTCACTACTATTGTCGCCATTCACGGAATCTATAAAAGGTAAAAAAAACTCGATAAAATTACTTGGAATGATGAATTACACGCAGCCATCATAAACTTTAAAAATGCCATAAACAATATCACCAATTTAACCTATCTTCAAAAAGGATCAGTATTATCTTTGACCACCGATGCTTCATCTTTCGCTATAGGTAGCGTTTTAGAACCAAAATTTGACGGTGTTTTTGTTCCTATTACCTTTTATTCTTCGAAATTAAAAGAGACTGAAAGAAGATACTCCACCTTCGACAGGGAACTAATGGCAGTCTACAAGTCTATCAAACATTTCCGTCATTTTTAGAGGATCGCAGTTTTACTATTGTCACTGACCACAAATCTCTTCTTCAAGTCCTATCTTTAAAAGACTCAAGTCCTCGACAGTTGACTCAAACGTATTATATTTAACAGTTTGATTGCAGTTTTAAGTATTTGGCTGGAAGTTCTAATGTGGCGGCAGATTTTTTGTCCTGGAATCCTGTGTGTAGTTTGAATTTCGGATCTAACTTTTCTACTAGTGACCTTATTGCCAAACAGTTAGAAGTAGTAAAGCAATGTTCGAACTATCCGTCTATCAAATTGAAAGAAATTAAAGGAGTTTGATACGATGTTTCAATATCTGGAATTCTTCGTCCACTAATTCCCAAACATCTAAGAGAAACATGTATCGCTTCAATACACAATTTCGGTCATTACGGGTTCCACTCCACATACCAGTTATTACGAGAGCAAGCTTGTTGGTACAAAATGCGTAAAGATGTAAAATATTTTGTAAATTCTTGTATCACTTGCAATTTAAAGAAATCTAAAAGTAGAAAAAAATTCAAAAATCTGCAATTTAAAGAAGGAGGAATATTTGATATAATTCACGTTGACATAATCGGTCCGCTCCCCACGAATCGAGAAATAAAATACATAGTTACCATCATTGACCGTTATTCATCTTCGTTTGAAGCTGTTCCCGTCCAAGACATTTCTTCACAAACAATAATCAAAGCAATCAAGGAGAATTGGATTTGTAGATACGGCCCTCCAAAAAAATTAATATCGGACCAAGGGCGACAGTTTGAATCAGACCTATTTAAAAAGTTTTGCACTTCTTTCGGAATTGTTAAGATAAGAACCACTCCTTATAACCCAAATTCCAACGGTAAATTCGAGATTTTCAATAGATACCTCAAACAATCAATACGACTCAAAGGAAATGATTCAAACTGGCTAGACATTCTTCCAGAAGCTCTTTTGTCTTTAAGACTTAAACCTAACTCGACTCTGGGATTCTCTGCTTTAGAAAAGATGTGTGGTAAGAAATCATTTATCAAATTGTTCAATCTTGAACAGACAAACAAACAAAAACTACTAGCTAATGAAGCCATGGCTTATGTCAAAATAATTAATCCTACAACTTTTGGAAACCGTTTCACTGGTCCGTATAAAGCTAAAGTTTACAATAATAATACAGCTGACATTTTTTATAATGGTAACCATAACCTTAAAAATCAAAGAAATCTAAAACTAATACCAATGAGCGTAAGTACCACTTCTGAAGGGAAGTATAAACTTTTTATTATTTTTTGTGCGTGATTTTAATTTATGTGATCTAATTTTTTTATCATAGAGAGCATATGTTAACATTTTTATTTATGACTTATATTTTTTGGTCAAGTGATCTGTAACGTGTTTATTTGCTTTATTGTTTTTTTTCGTTTTTTTTTATATCACATAATTTGCATAGAAGACCGTAATATAAAATAATATAAAAAAGCCATCAAAGACCAGTCAAATATTATCATTCAGATATGTGTCAGCAATGAGTGTTTTTATTTCAATTGTTTTTTTTTTTAAATTGAATAAACGCCGATTTGAATTTGCAAAGAAAAATCCTTTATTTCGGATAATGAAAAAAAATGTCAAATTAATTGTCGAATTAAATATCAAATTCAAAGTCGTTGTTTTGAAAAGATAAAATCGAAAATTGGAAAATTTAATTAACTACTTACCGTGATAGAAGTTAAATAGTTAGTTGACGTTCTATGAATTTTATTTGATGATATGTATTTTATGATTTTAAATAGACTCGTATTATCGAAAAAGGTTATTTTTGTTTTTATTTAATTTATAGACTATTGTTATATTTTAATTACTATTTTTACATTTTAAATTTTACAAATCATTTTTTTGTTTATTAGTAAAAGTGAGTATTCGGCGATCACCGCGAATACTTACTTTTACAATATGATTACTTTACTGATATGATAAAAATCTTATTTCATTATTTATAATTAATTATTTTAAAAAAGAAATTATAAAAATGAACTCAAAAAACAATTTGTTTTAGTGAACACAATTTGGATAAAGTTTAAAAAATCGATGTAAATAAATCAATCATGTCTTTTCTTCCATTTTTCTCGATGCATACCCTTTATTCATCGAATGCAATCGATCCCTCGGGTTATTTGAACGAATCGACGACGTTGACCTTTCAAGATGGCAAGATACATGCTGTATTTTCGGAGACCTCGAAATAATTCGGGGGTCGGGTGTTTTCGATCACTTCGGACCAGGTGGCGGCCTTGATGCACAAGTCAAAACGCCATCCAGTGCCGGTAGATTGATTGTTAAAAATTTAACTTATTAAAAAAATAACACCATCTCTTCCGGATCTCATCACAGACCCACAAACCCCCCTAAATGTATGTATTTATGTAGACTTGTGTACATGTCTTGTATGTATGTATTATTATTATTAAAATCTATATTATTAAAAATCATTTATTTTAATAAGATTTATTAAAAAGTGCTTTTCTTTAATTTTTAAAATGGAAGATTGGCCTATATTTTTATATCTGTTTACATGTATAATCTGTGATTTTATTATTGATTTATTTTTAGATTCACAATTCTAATAAGGAATGTCAATCACTTGACCAAAAATTTCAATTAACTGCAAGTAATTATATATTATTTAGCTAAATACGTTGAAATGGATTAACAATCAACGTCTCATGGTACTCACGGTGGAAAACGATCAAGAAATGATATTGATAGTGATGAAGAAGAAACACTCACTAATTCTAACTTTGACAGTGAACATGGTAGTAGTGATATAGAGATTGATACGAAAAGCGATAGTGATGAAGAAATTGTGAGGAATGTACACTGGCAAAATTGCGGATTAGTGAATCCAATTGGGTAGTTTTGACGATCAGAATTCGGGTGTCTGATGCCTTTGGAATAAATAGTGGCGGTGAATATAGGGAATATGACCATTTTAGAAAATTCTTTGATGAAACTGTTATGACCAATATTGTCAACGAAACGAACAAATATTATAAATTTTTTTGTGTGATTGCGAAACAGGAATTGTGCTGAAAATGTTGGTGTACACCGGTTTTCAAATTGACATTCCACGAGACAATTCATTATGAGTTTCAGGCGCCGTGGTGAAAAAAACTTATGAATAGTTATTTACAAAAAGCTCATCTTCTGTACAACGATAATTGGCACACTAGTCCTAAACTTGAGACTCGCTTGAACCAACAAAACACCGTCGTATGTGGAACAGTAAAAAAATAGAAAACATTATCCAAAATTTGTACATCGGGAACCACGCGGAACGTGCGAATAGAAAAATATGAAAATGTTTTAGCTCTTAATTGGAAAGACAAACATTACGTGTTAGTGCTTTCCACATTTAACAAAGGAGATATGGTAAATAGCGGAAAATATAATAAAAATGGCGAAGAAATAAAGAAACCCGACTGTGTGATAGACTATACACAAAATATGCGAATTATAGATAAATGTGATATGCAGTTAATTACAGTAGAATGCATTAGAAAGAGTATAAAATGATACAAAAAAATATTTTTCTATCTAATGGATATTGTTATTTTAAATGCATATAATAATCAAAACAATTTTGTAAAAACATGGAACACTGACTGCGGCTAGACCGGGAAGACAAAATATGGATGCAATAAATCGTTTGTCTGCAGTAAACTTTGTTGAAAGACATTACCTTGATAATGTTCCATCTATAGCAGGGGTGGCCAAGACGTCGACCGGGCGACAGCCAAGGTTTTGAAAGTAACCCGCGGAGCTAATTTTGAACAACTTGTTTATATCTAATTAATGTTAAAATCTAAATTAAATAATTTATTCCTACAATAAAAGACTATTTGTGCAATGCGCCCATACTGTTTATATTTATTAAGTTGAATTATGCAAATAAATTTTAACATTGAAATTAAAAATAATGATAATATAAAAATAACAATTATTTATTGTTTTGTTTTATTATTCCTTTGGAATTTACTATTAGACATGATTTTTCAAATCGAAGTCAAAATAATTTTAATTTTTTTCAAAAAAATCAATTTAAAAAATTTTTGTATAATTATATTACTTTTTTATGACAAAATATCTTTATGAAGTGCTAATTATCTTTAATGTACAAATCAAATTAATGGAAATTTTTTATATTACTATTCTAAAATATCAATTTTTTATTCCCGGATAAAAATTTTGTTATTTCAGAATATAAATTTATTAATTACTTATTAAAAATTATTCCGATAATTTAATATGAATTATTTAAAGAATTTATTACTAATCATGTATTAACAATAACCATATTATTTTTAAATGAATTAGCCAAGAACAGCCAGAAAAAAAACATAAAGACTTATCATTAGACAGTGAATGGAAAGAAGACTATTTCTTTACTATGATAAAAGACTAGTGTGTCCGTTTTATTTTCAAAGCAACAGTAACTTTGTTTAGGAAAGTAAACTTTGAAAGACATTTTCTAACAGTTCATAAAATTATGAAGCTGATTATCCGCGTGGTAATGCGTTAGGAAAGGTCAAAATTCAAAAACTTAAGGCACAATTAAGTGCAGGATTTTATAGTTTATTCAGACACATCCCGAACTGCAAGACTTCTACAAGAGTTTCATTCAAAGTCGCTTATACCAAATTAGACATAATAAACCGTTTCAAGATGGAGAAGTATGGAAAGAGACTTATACAAGGTAAAGGTAAAGCAATAATGTCTATGATAAGTATAATGAAGTCATTTAAATAGAAGCTAAATATTCTTGCTATGCAATTAAAACGCAATGATTTAAAGCATTATTATAATTTGGTTGATGAATGCTTAATGTAAAAAGAATTTAACATTCAATAAATATTTGCAAAATTGTCACACATTTCAATGCCTTTGGATTAACATATTTATATGAATCAGCATTTTCATTGACGAATGCAATCAAAACAAGATATCGATAAAAGTTAACAAATCAGTATTTCGAATCATATTTAAGAATGGCCTTAAGTTCATATGAGCCAAATTTTTAAAAGCTTGCATTATTTATGCAATGTCAGGTTTCGTCAAATTAAATATTTTTATATATTTGCTTATTTACAAAGTATGTTTTTTAGTATAAGTATTTCATTTTACGAAATAAAAAAAATTATAAATGCTATTTGTTCTTTATACATAATAATATTTTTAATTGAAATTTTTGTTAATAATATACTAAAATAATATACTAAAACATCTAGGCAAGATTTTAAAAATCCTAAAATTGAAAGCACACTATATTTTAAAAAATAAGTAGCCCTTAATGGAGAAAAGTTTGGCCACCCCCGATCTACAGGATGTAGGAAAAAAGGACAACGAATTTGTTTAGTATGTTCTAATACAAACCAAAGTGGAAAGAAAAGAAAATATGTAACAACTTGGTACCCAGAATGCAAAGGCGAATGTTACAAAATATACCATACCAGCGGCGTAGCCAGGTTTGCAGAGGGGGGTGGAAAAAAATTCCTGAAAGATCTAGCAATCTTAAATATAATTGGGGTGGCTAATTATGTTTTAATTTTTTTCAGGGGTGGGGGTGTCTCCCGATTTTAACCCTCTAAACTTAAACGATCCTTAAGTTCCTTAAACGTTCCTCTGACCTCCTTTTTTCTCCCCGATTAAAATCCAATCAAGGGTTTCTATATAAATCTTTGTTTTCAGCCTCGCCAGTAGGGCCGAAAAGGTGGATTAAAATGGAAACGCCCAATTGGATATTAATTGGGGGGGAGGGGGAAACGAGAGGTCCCGTTCCTCTAAGTCTTGTTTTTCGTAATAATTTTTTTAAACAATTTTTAGGGCATTTTATCTGGGGGGTGGAAATCCACCCAATCACCCCCCTGGCTACGCGCCTGTACTACGCATACTGTTAATATTGTTATCCAGTCTTCTTGTCAATGGCATTCCATGCACGCACAATCGCCACTTTAAATTCTGCCAGAAGTGGCAGCAGGGGGGGGTGGAAATCCACCCAATAACCCCCCATGGCTACGCGCCTGTACCATACCAGAAAAAAATTTTGAATAATAAAGTTTCGAACAAAATTAATTTTTTATTCTGTTATATAAATGTGAAGTTCATATACCACCATGGTGGTATGTCGTTAAAATATTTGCTTTATTTCTGAATATGTTATGGTATTAAATGTAGTTGTGGAAAATATTATTTCTTAGGCAATGTATAATTTATAATTTTGTAAATTTTTCATAGAAATACATCCTTTTAAGAAAAATTTCCATTATCTACTAAAAATTATCCGGTTACAGTTAATAATTTGAGAAGTTCGTTTTACTGTATAATTTATACGTTGTAATAAACGAAAATAACTTGTATAATATTCTAATTTTAATAAATAAGCTTTGCAAGTATTTCTTTCCATTTTATACCTACAATAAGTATTAAGAAAGTTTCAAAGTTAAAGAAGTTCAACTTATAGAAGGTAGACTGTATTTTATTTTAGATTGTACAAAATATGAATTATAGAAATATATCTACATAAGCCGAATATATATATATACCACACCAAAAATAATCAAGTTAGGGAAAATTTAACATTTTAGGAGTTCGTTTGATGGAAGTTTTACTGAACGATTTCTACTAGGAGGTTAAAATGAAACCTTTTTCGCAAAACTCCAATGGAAATTTTAAATTTTGGTAAGCGAAATTTTCATTTTACACCAAAAATAGACAGCTTCAAATGGCAAGAAGATCAACTTACAGAAGAATAATATATTTCGTTCTAAATGCAAGAAGAATGTTTTTAAATTTTATTCTTTCGAAAATATTGTTTTAAAACAAAATAAATTATTTACATTTGAAAATTTTTATTTTTTGCTTTTTTGCGTATCAGCGGCATGCCTATTAAATATATACCCGTAGTTAAAGGGTTAATATACAAAGGAAAATGCGATGATCACAATGAAATGGAAAGAAGTCGTAAAGAAGAACAACAAAATAAAAGAATTATGTTACTTTAAATTTGATATTATTCCAGAAGTACAGGTTTAGTAAATCAATTATTGAATGAGTTGATGGATAAGAAGGTTGATTGAATTTGAACTGGAATGATTGTTTGATTGGAAACTGAGATATAGAAAGAAAGATGGGGTGACACAAACAAATTCGAATGAATTTTTAAAACTATCTTTTCTGTAGATATATATTTTCTTATATTATAATTTTCTTTAGTCTTGAAAATAGGCGCAATATTAAAATGTCATAATATTGGTGGGGGACAAATAATGGTAAATTTTGATAAAAATATTAGAATTTCAATTTAAAATATTTAATAATTGAAATGTAATTAATAATTAAATAATTAATAATTAAATTTTAAATCCATTTCCATTTTAAAATTTGTTTAAATCAGTTTGACATTGTTACAAATTCAATGTCTGGTAAAAATTAATATTTTTAGAGGTTAAATATTTTAAAAAATGACTTAAAAAATTGCTCGAATAATCATGATTAAAAACAGAAATAAGAAAACCAATTAGAACGATGGCAAACGATGAAAGATTCGCGCCAACAAGAAATGTGCGTAAACCATATAACAGATTTGAAATGCGAATTTAAAATGCAAATTAAAACAAATAGTTTTAATTGTGATTGTCGTAATTATTATTTATTGAATTTATTTGCGGTTTGATTGAAATTTTTTGTTCTTTAAAAATTTTAATATGTGAAATTTTTTTCAATTTCTTCTTTTTCATTCTTTATTTGGATTATCGTTATTCGAAACTGTAATTATTAATAAAAATATTTGAATTGGTTCGCTGTCATTTTAATATGAAAATTTTTTTGTTGTCCATAAGAAAATGGACACAGAAAAATGAAATAGATGAAAATTTTTAGGAAAAAACACATTAATACGTGCACCCAGTGTTCGAAATACTTTTAGAACTAAAGGGGCCGGAAATCACCTTAATTTTCTATTATTGAATGGTAAAAATATATGTATACAGCCAAATCTTAGAAAGAAGCCTTTCAGACCTTATACAGGGTATGCCTTCGCTAATTTTGATGTTAAATTGAAGTTTATGTTCTATATATTTTTTTAAAAAATAATGAATAAATTTTTAATATTCTATTAATTAACTGCTTATTTTTTTAACTTGTGCTTTCGTTAAACATTATGCCAACTAACAGAAGTTCAAATCGTTATTAATTGAATATTATTACAAAAGTATTTCTAACTTGGTGATAAGAAATTTATTCAAAAAGTTAATTTGAAAGTAACTAAAGACAAAGGGGGCCGAATTTTATTATCGGATTGTTGTTTGAAGTGTGTGGTAATTTATGAAGAAAAAAAGTATATAGTTTGGAAACACAAGACAAAAAACACAACTTCCATAACATAGTCATTGGATATGGGTTTGATAAAGGCATTCAAGGATCATTACAATAATTCTCTTGTTGATTTTTTGGCAAGTGAAGAAGATAATTTAAATAATTATCCATTTAAAAGCATTAATATTAAAAATGCTATTGTTTTTACATCTATTGCCTGGGAGTTAATATCCAAAGAATCGATTATTAATTGTTTCAAAAAGGCATTTTCCAAAAAAGAAACCAACCAAAATAAGAAAATTCATATGCTTGAAGAAGATATAGAGGACGTTATTGTTGAGGTTTATCAAGAAAATTTATCAGAACCACTGGAGAAGGAGACCGGAACAGCTGAAATTTGTGAAAAAGTTCGTTATGATAAACTAAAGTTGGGATGGGAAAAACTTAAAGAATTGGAAAATGTTATTGAAAGAAGATTTCAAACATTGAGATGTTCAAAAAGCATACATCAAGTTTAGAATGAAATTTAATAATTTTTTAAGGAAGGAATTTAAATTTGGGAAAACAATAACTGATCATTTTAAAAATTGGAATAAATTTTATTTAGTTTTTCGATGTTTTTTTAATTTTTTGGGTGTTTTTTTTGGTTTTTGGGGCAAAATTTGATATTTTTTGCCCCAAAACCGAGGGTGGACTGTATCTAATATATATATATATATATATATATATAT
>MQRK01252765.1:0-19621 GCA_001938485.1 Girardia tigrina | reverse complement strand
GCCTCAAACAAAACTACTCGTATGATTGGAAAACTGAACGGAATTGATCGAATCGACATCATTCCCTAAGACCTAAATCGATCGATAATTCCAATCTCATTCTCTCTTTTTCAATCGACTCGAAACTTGTCTCACCTGAAGCGGTAGAACGCAGCACTTGTTGCCCACGTATCCCGACACGACGTGGCTCTGGATCGAGAGGATTCTGTCGTTACCGAACACCATGCTCAAACAACCATACGAAGAATCAAAATTAAATTGTTAATCCTTTTCTAATTATATAGTAATTCAGTAAAACAAACACACATTTTTGTCGATCGGATAAAAATAATGAAATAATATATGAACAATTATAAATTTGAATTAACGATTGGTTATTGAATAATCAATATTTTGTAAATAATTACATAATATTTTTAATTATTTATTAATATAGAATTGTGTGTGTGTTTATGTTAATATGATATACAGAAAGTGAATTTTCAACATAAACTAAAGTGAAATTAAAAGTATCAATAATTCCCAAATAATGTTTGGTTAATTTTAAATCTGGATTTTGGTTGGGGATAAAAAGAAAATTAACATCGATGGTAATATATAATGTAATACATTTTTTTCAATGATGTATTATATATATAAAGAGAGAGAGAGATTTGTTTATGTATTGGCATGAGAAAGCGAAAGTAAATTTTCGACGAACAAAAATAAACTTAAAAGTCAAAATTCCGAAATAATGTTAGATCAATTTTATGGTTCTCTCCAGTTGAGTTAAATAATTAACTCGACACCACTTAGAACAAAATGAAGTCGAGTAAAGCGAAACCTCCAGCTCGAGACAACTATAGTGTCGAATAAATTTTAAATATCAATTGTTTAAAATTTTATGTTACAGATAAAAAAGATCAATATAAATTTAATTCATAAACTTCTAATAATTTCACATCCTCATGTGCACTTTTTCTTTAGAAAGATTTATCTTTTCAATCAAATCGATTTTAGACTAAAAATCATTAAAACGAGTGATTCTGAACGATGAATATTAATGTGGCCGGTAACGTGGTCGTAGATTGCATTTCTTGAGCTGATATAATGAGACTTAATTTGGAACCACTATTAACCAAAGATGTCCTGTAGAAACATCAAGTCACCCAGAAGGACCTCAGCTATTTCCATTAATTTCCCATTGTAAATAAGGTAAAGTAGATAATAAAATTTATTTTAAAAAATATTGATTGGAGTTTGCTAACCAATTCAACTGGAAAATCATCGATCTTTTATATTAAGGCAATATTATATAATATGCCCTGGGGTCAGTTTATGCAATTGCATCTGACCTTACGATTGCATATTCCGGTGATGTCATGAAATATGAAATCACCGGAATTCGAAATCTAGTGATGTGATGAGATGTGAAATCTTTGAAGTTCATTATTATTGAATGCGGTGAGGAATGACATCACCACATAGCCCCCTTGGAGAAGAACGGAGTTCGGCGTGGTTCTCGTCTGGGAAAACCGAACGCTGGTTTCGGACGCTCGAAATTGATGGTTTTTTCGGTATCCTGAATATTAATTTTTGCAACAATACCTTTAATAGAAATAACTGGAAATGGTCCAGTATATCGAGGATTCATACTATGGGTATCTTTTTCACGAATCCAGACATACTTAGCTGATAGCACTGAACATGGCAGATGAGTTTATTTCTGGGCAGATTTGCCAAAAGATGGGTTTGTATCAGAGGAGAGTAAATGTTTTCTGGCAACATGTAGAGCTTCGAGATCAGTATCAATCGTTGCTCTAAGAAGCACATCAAGGAAAGCTGTTCCAGCTCCGAATAGCATAACACTAGGAGAAGTTCCTGTAGATGAATGAAAAGTATTTGCCAACCTAATAACACGAGTGGAAGAGAATCATGCCAGTTTGAAGAGGTACCTAAACAACATAGGGAAGTCTTTAAGGTTCGATGAAAACGCTCGACAAGACCGTTCGATTGTGAGTGATACGAAGTTGTATGAATGTGTTTGAATCCAAGACGTTTTGCAAGACCTTAAAATAAATTGTTTTCGAATTGCGGACCTTGATCCGTGATAACTTGAGAAGGTACACCGTACCGAGCAATTCAAGTGTTGACAAAATGTCTAGCAACATTTTCAGCAGAAATTGAGGAGATTGGAACTGCTTTAGGCCATCTTGTTTTCCGATCGATCATTGTTAAAATATATGAGCATCCATTTGAAGGTGATAGTGAAGCGACAATGTCTGGATGTACAATATCAAAACGATTGCCTATTGGAAATCTGATAACTGGTGGTTTAATATACCGCGTTACTTTCTGTTTTTGGCAATTGGTAAATTCTTGGCACCATGTCTTGACATCACGTCTAATTTTAGAAATGTTCGAAAAAATCGATTTATCAGCATTTTTTCGAAAATGTTGATGTGGAAACTGAATGTACGTATATGGGTTACTATTCAAGTGCATCAGCACATTTTTGATATTCTGCTTCCTTGTACCTCTAAAATCGATGTGTATTTTGTGTAAATTTGCACATTATGTTAATTATAGGGAAAAGTAATCAATATATGAAATTTCTAATTGCACATTCAGATAGAGAATCAAAATTTGCATCAAACACATGATATCGATTTTTGACACTAGTACTTTTGAAAAACTTTATGTATTGATTTTTGCACTTTTGCACATGTGCAACTTGAAAAGCACTGTGCTAGCACATTAAAAATGTGGGGCACAAAGTGCACTATCGATTAGCACTTTTTTCTACGGTCTTTAGTGATAGGGTGACGGTTGCTATGGATACGGTAATCGTTACCATGGTTATAACCACCTTGAATCACTGCATCCTTTGATAATCAAAAATGTCCTTGGTTACCATTGCCATAGGAACCGAAACCGTTGCTAAGGAACCAGGAATCAATCAGAAGTGTTTCCAAGGAACCGGGGACCAATCGGAACCGTTGCTAAGGTGATAGGAACCGTTGCTAGGGTAATCGCGACCGTCGCTATGGTAACCAGAACCGTTGCCATGGTAACCGGAACTGTTGCTATGGTAACCGTTGCCATGGCAACCGGAACTGTTGCTATGGTAACCGTTGCCATGGCAACGGGCTACCGCCGGGGGGTCTATCGATTGAGCCAGAATGCCTATTTTTCCCCTACTGTTGCCGAGGTGACGGGTTTTTCATTTGGATAAGGTGCACCAGCGGCTTGTGATTGGTTAATATTTCGAATTGGTGGCTTGAAAGAAAATGTGAAAATGGGAAACAGCATCATGAATTGCTAGGAGTTTTTGATCATATGATGAATATCGGGTTTCAGTGTCTGAAAGTTTTTGAGAAACGAATTCAATATGCTCAAGGATCTGTGCCCTCTTTTGATGCAATGCAGCTCCAGTTGCAATATCGGATGTGTCGCAGGTTAACTGTAACTGTAATGATGGGTCATAGAACATAAGAGTTGGACAATCGAGAATTTGTTTCTGAATTTCGGAAAATCGGGAAGTTAAATCTTCAGTCCAATTGAGTTTGAGAGTCTTAGGTCCAGATGAAAAAGAAACCAGTGGTGCAAGAATTTCAGAAGCATGTGGTAAGAATCGATGATAGAATTTTACCTTGCCCATAAATTCCTGGGTTGGGATGCTGTGACTGGCAATGCGAGTTTGGAGATTATTTTTATCCGATATGAAATAGGTCAGTTTGTGCAATTGCATCTGACCTTACGATTGCATATTCCGGTGATGTCATGAAATATGAAATCACCGGAATTCAAACTCTAGTGATGTCATGAGATGTGACATCATTGAGGTTCAATATTATTGAATGTGGTGGGGAATGATATCACCACTCCCATCAACAAATGAAAGGTTTTCTTGAATGCGTTTCTCCCCAAGTGCTTTAGGTCAGTGCTTGGTCAAGATTGCTAGGCAATCCCCAAAGTTGTACATTGGGGCTCAAAGGCCACCTATTAACTGATGCGAACTGACGTCATTCGGCCCCACATGTACAAAGACATAACTCTGTGGTACCACTTGCTTCCAATACCGGAAGAACAAGGTCCCAATGCATATAAAACCGCCTTTATTGACTTATTCCATTCGCAGTCGATTCGACACGGTGCCTATGGAAATCGTTGGGCCACTACTTGCGTCACAGGGATACCGTTACTTCTTCATCTTACTTGACAGGAACACCATGTGATCCGAGGCCTTCTCATTCAGAATACTTGACACTGGCATCATCTCTGAACTATTTGTAAATTCTTGGATTTCACGATTTTATATACCGAAGAGTATTATCCCTGCCCGAGGGCGACAATTTGAGTCGGAGCTATTCCATGACTTCAGCAAGCGGTTTGGTATTCAGAAAATCAAAATCCCTGAATATCATCCGCGAACTAACGGGCTGATGGAGTGATTCCACCACATCGTAAGAAAAAGATTCGTTCCGGACACTGCCACGATCACAAGAATGAGCGAAACAGCTACCACTTATTTGGCCGGAAAAAGCATCCCTATAGCAAATATGGGACCTTGCCGTCGCGATTGCTCTTTTTAACAAACAACGAGCTCAAGAACGATCAATTTTTCAATGAAGCACCAAGAAATGACGATAAGCTCACAGCGGTTAGCGATCACTTCCTGAAAGCCTATAGAACAGGAATCAGGAAAAACATCGCAGGAAAAAAATGTATCAAAAAACATTGTGCAGTAAAATTTATTTTGTAGAAAATCTTTTCTCAAAACTTATGATAATAATGTTTGTAGTAAATTTCTTTGCGGATTTTATTTTAAAATTTTGAAAATAAGTTTTTTTTCATTACATTGTAAAAATTATTGTAATAATTTAATTATTAAAAATTTTGCAATTAAATATTATCTTCACTTCTTTGACAAGCAAATTACTTCTGCAAAATTTATTACAAAAAAATTTATAAATAAATTTGGCAAAAAAATTACTATACAAAATGTGTTCATCATAACCCGTCTCAAAAATCTCTAAAAGTTATTCAAATTCTCATTCCTTATTCTCACATTATCTCATATAATCGCCTCATAATTTTCATAATTTACTTTGAAATATTTTCAATAGTGAAAAAAATACTATAGTTGCTACGCAATTTTGTGTGAGATGTTTTTATCCTGTGATGTCTTTTCAACAACTTTTTCTTTCGATTCTTTCGGAAAACCGAACAGTTTTTCCATCAATCATCGCTCACAATACCATACCACAATATCATCCTCGATCCCAACACGGAGGAAACCGGTCACACCTGATCTACCGCCACCTTACTAAGGGAATCGGTACACGGACGATTGCAAGATGTTCTCCACTCGGATTGTGATACCAAACGGGGAGCTGGTCATGAGACCGACATTTGCATGCATACCGACCGATGGTCACTTGTTCAAACCAATTCATGAGAGTCCGTAAGACCGTCGAACGACTCCTCCGGCCAGCAACTTCAAGCAAGATTAAGAGGTTCTGATTACTGCAGCTCGACTGAGTAGCTAGCATTTCACTGACAAATACCAGAAACGATGTTAAAAAAATTATATTATAAATATTAACAAGGTTTTTAACGAATTACATCACTTAAGTTTTAATTAACCAAACGGAATAAAAACTGGAACCATTACACACACAATCATACACGTGTCGCGGTATTGGTATGATAAAATAAATTTAAAAAGAAATTATAACAAAATGTTTATTTAAAATATGTTAATTTATTATTCACAATTCTTTACAAGTTCTTAAAAGATAAACTCTAATTATTGATTTTGGATAATATGTGAGGCACTTAGTGTCTTCACCGATGATTTTAAATAATGATTTAATAATTAATCCTCTGTTGGCGATTTCCAAATAATTGATTTCGATCACAAATTATTGAAATATAATTAACAATTCGAAATATATTATAATATATTTTATTAATATAATTATTGAAATATTATTAACAATTCGAAATATAAATAAAAATAACAAATATAAATAATTTAAGTTTGAAATCACTAAACAATGTATCTTCTCAATCATTTTTACGATCATTCATATTCGTCTTTTTCCTTTATTCATTTTTCACCTTTTTTCTTCATTTTCTTCATCTCCAATCTCGAACTTTCTCCTTTCAGTATCATTTTTTGATTCATCTTTTTTGTTAATACGCAGATTTTGTTAATAAAGAAAAAATATTACCTAATTCGTGCCTATTGTTTTCTGAAATCGTTAATCGTTAGTGTAAATTATAATTCAAATGAAAACCTTTAAATCGTTAAAGTTCAAATTAGTGCATGAATTAGATTTTCAGAATAAAGCTGTTTTTAATTTTCTTATAATTTGTTAATTTTTATTATATTTTAATAAATATTGTTTTACTTAGTTTTTCTTATTTCTAAAATTCATAAGCAACTCTTTCTGAGTCTTTCTGACAATTTAAAATTTCTTAGTTACTTGTGGCACTTAGCCAGAATCCAATTACTTTTATTTTCTGTTTACAACTAATACAAATATATTCTTGTATTTTTTGAGGTTTCTACCCGATACGGAGTCTATGATTCACTACTCTGAACGTCAGTGCTGAGTATCGTAGCTTATAATGTACATACAGTTATCTGTCACAGTCGTGGTTGTCAAAATCACCTTTTTCAAATCAAATTTAAATTAGTATTATTTTAAACGTTTTTAGTGAAAGTTTTTAATTAATAAATCAATTTTAATGTTAAATACACCATTTATTCAATCGATATAACTGTATTTAAATAACGATAAATGACTTCAATAAAAAACATTAAATAATAAATTTGAAATAAATATAATTCAATATTCTTAGAAATCTTTCAAAAAGGATTTAAGTCAAAATTTCTTGAAACATTCATTAAATTAAATTGAAATCAAATTGATAATATTCAAATTAAAAATTGATTGACAAATTTGTTTAAATGTCTTAATTGTCTTTTTTTCAAAACTAATTACATTTAGAATATCGAATTTTGTTAAGTTTTCTGAATGTATTCACTGCAATTCGTTCTCATCGTCATCACTGTAAATTTCATTTCATTTTCAAGTAAATTTCTAATAATAATTTTTCTAATAATTAATTTGACTCAATCAATTGTTTTTCGTTTCGTTGTTTTGGTTACACAGATTCATTTCAAATTGAAATATTTCAAATTCCCAACACGAAATTTGTCAGCATCAATGAATCCGTGACGATATCTTGTCGAGCACAAAATGTAACCACGAATTCGTTTATGATCAAACGAAACGGCGCGGTGATGGTTTTGAATTGTCGTTTGTTTTCTGAAGAAGTTGTCGACATCAAATGTAATCAAATCGACAATTGGCACTATATCAACTTGACATTTCCCAAAGTCGCATGGAACAGTCGCGGTTCCTACGATTGTATCAATAAAGAAATCGTTAAGAAAATCTTTTTAAATATCACCGGTGAGAATTAAATGATAATTTTATCGAATGATTAAAAAATAATTTTTATCATTTATCGAATAATTTAAAAGTAATAATGTGAATAATAATCAATTTAATTCAAATTATAGAGTTTTATTAATTGATTCAGTTAATTTCATCGAATAATTCAAAATAAATATTGTAGAAAATAATCGATTATGTTCAATTTATATCTGATAAAATTAATTATTTAAAAAAAATTATTATTTTATCAGAAAGTTAACAAATAGTAATGTGAACAATATTAATTTTTATTGAAATTGCTTTTGGTATTAATTAATTAATAGGTTAATTAATTTTAATTTTCTCTAATAATTCAAAAACAATAATGGTACATAAATTTATCCTGCAGTTTAGGAATTACTGCAAAATTTCATACTTTATGTTCATTTCTGACCCCATTTCAGACCAGGAAGGTTAATACATATTATAATTCGAATATAATAAACAATAATAACTTATATTCAAATTATAGTTTATATTAACCGTCCTGGATCTGAAATGAGGTTAGAAATGAACCCAGAGTATTAAATTTTGCAATAATTCCTAAAGTACTTGTTATGTATATATACATCGATATTATTATTTATATTTATATATGTTAATTTATTCAATTTTGCATAAATCCTATTTCGTTTTTCTTTATTAATTTTTACAATGTTTATTAATTTGAAATATAAATTTAGATCTTTAAAATCATTTTAATGGACATGTCCTATAAAAATTCAGTTCCTAAATAATTTTTCTTTAATTTTAAAATTCAATTATAAATTATTTTTTAATGAGAATTTCCGATGATAATTAAATTCAATAAAACATTATGATTGTTATTTTAAAAAGTGTTACAAAATATATCAAAATCTTCTTTACAATATTCTTTTACTCTGAAACTGTTATTTTAATTGTGATTTTTTTTAACTTAATTTTTATAGAAGTTCTTTCAATTTAATTAATAAAATATTATCATTACACTATACTTTTTTATAAAACTTATTTCATTTTAATTAGTAAAAATATTATTTTTTAATTTATCTCAAATATAATTATGATTTTTAATTTAAAAATATTAATAATTTACAGTTTACCTAAAAGAACCTCTAACACTACTGACTAAATTTAAGTAAAATTATCAGTTCCTTCCTGAAACGAATATTTTAATATAAATCTTTAAAGTCCCCGAGTATAATTTTTAATCATTTCTTTCGATTTAGAAACCTTAATAATAACTATAAAAATGATTGGGGTTAAATATGACAATTTCAGTACTCCATGTATTATGAGAGGTTTTAGGTAAAGAAAGATTAACGAGTTACTTTTTTATTTATTTTATTTTTCGAATAATTAAGAAATAATGAGAAAAATTATTTTAATCATTTCTTAATTAATAATAATTTTATTTATAATATGAATAATAATGATCAATTTTATTCAAATTATGTATATTTACTTTTATTTATTAATTTATTTAATTTCATCGAATAATTCAAAAATAATATAGTTGAAAATAATCGAATTTGTTCAATTTATTTCTAATATTTTTTTATCAATTTATTTATTATTTTATCGGATGAATAACAAATAGTAATGGGAAAAAATATTCATTTTTATTCAAATTACATTTTTTATTAATTATATTATATTAAAATTAAATTATCTTATATGAATAAACCTCTCCCGACTTAGACGATGCACTGCGTGTATATAATAAACTACGATACTCATCATTGGCGCACATGATAATGAATCAGAATCTGTATCGCGCGGAAACCTCAAAAATACAAGAGCTACTGATTCTCTCACACGGCTTTAGATGCAAGAGCACGGGCACGTTTTGGTTTGCTTCTAAAAAATGACTAATCATTAACCCTTATACCATGGTTTTGAAGATCTTTGGTTGTATGAGCACACTTAGTGCAGCAGAGAAAGGAACATTTGAATATCCCTCTATGTATAACTATCCAGCCAAAACGAGAAAACCATGTTCTGTATCATTCCTTGATCCCTCTCGTTAGCAGTTCTGATGATGAGGTACATCAATATTTACGATAAGATTCAAAGTATCTATAAGTCTCTCCTCTGAGATGCTTTAGGCATTTTCCGTACTAATAGTGCCATTAAAATTTATTAGATTATCAACTAACTCACGACTCTGAAACCATCTTTTAGTTTTATAACTTTTAAGGCAGTATAAGAACTACCACGCCTCTGTCGTTAAAGCCCATATCCAGATTCACATTTTTACGTGTCTTCTTAATTCCTTTTGGTCAGCGAATTCTTTATAGAAAGAGAGAATTTACAGCTTGAAACATCTACAATTATTCATTTGTTGTTCCAAAAACTCTTTCAGTTTTTCGGTTACAGTGCCTTTAAGTAGGTGTTTGAATTCCTCCTCGCTGTCAAAGACTCCTCGAATTTAGGTACTCTCCATATTTGCCAAGTAATTTTCTTTGTTGACGATCCAAAGAATATCACGAACAACACTCTGTCATCTGTTACTTTTTACGGCCACTGACTTTGTGGTAATCTATAACCATTTCAGAGTTTAAAACTCTTTTGATTTTGTTCACCCAATTTCTCTTAGTGTACTCAAAGAATATAATACATCTCTAGGCTAGAATCACGTGTGAAACTGATATGGAAAGTTTGTGACCATTTAGTGTCCTTCTCAGACGTTGTCTAGAATTCGTTTACATAAATGTTCTATTCGATCAGTTTTCTTTTCAATATCCATAAAACGCGGTTAATTTGAATTACGGGTTACAATTATTTTGGCTTCAGCTGTTCCAAGCAGATCCTTTGACTAATATCTTGACTGCAGCTACCACTAGTGGTCAATATAATGTCTAGACAACAGTATTCCTCCTCCTAATCTATGGCGATATCACCACACTTAACTTGCGATATTCCCATATATGAACATCCATTTTTGTTGCTATTTAATTTACTTAAAGCTCATTTTAAGATGTAGTCACTGCACATGTTTCGATGTTTAGCACATCAACATCAACAATTACATATTATTTAAATAAAATGATAAATTAAGACCCAAAAATAGTAAAGTACTAAATTATACGTTATTGAGATATATTTGGATACCAATGAAAACTTTTTATTTATATAATTAAAGATTAAAAATAAAAAATTGATATGAGCATTTAATATTGTTTTGATAAAGTATAACTAAGTGTTCACCTCAAAATTTAAGTTATTAAAAATTATCTTCACTGGCTAAATAGTTTGACTTCTTTACTTGTATCTAGAACATAATTTTCTGCCGACGCGATATGACACGAAAACGAGTTTATGTCTGTTTTCAATCAGTTAATATCTTTCAGTCCGCGGAGCTTAACAAACAACAGTAAATAGTTAAAATATAATAAAAGAACCACCAATTTTGTTTTAAAAAACAATACTTCCTATTTTATATTGATTATCAACCTTAATGAGGTCCACTGGTCATTCTAAAAGGTTTTCAGACTAAGTGGAGAATTATTCATTTTTGTCAATTACTAATAGTTCTTTGCTGTTCGTGTGATTGTTATATAGTTTGCTTTCGAGAGAATAACTGTTTCGAAATTAGGAAATGTTCATGCGAGTATGACAAGTTAATGAATGTCTCGCGACTAAACTAAATCAGCTATTACACGAAGAGCAAAGAATCATTTGCAATTGATTCAAATCTGGAATTAAAATGCAAAATCTCAATTTGAAGCGACCGGATGAATATTACGTCCCAGCGAGTGGATTTTTGGTTTTTAACAGTGTTAACGGACAGCAGACAAAAATCCACGAGAAGCAATGGCGGTTAAAATAAAATAAATTAATAATACAATCAAAGATTTTTGATTTCGAAAATTAAAAAAATTATTTCGTGTCTTCATTACGAAAAGATATTATTCCCCATTTGATATTAATTATCAACTTTCAGAAATCTTTTCACATTTTATTTTCATTTATTATTTAATTGATTGAGTGATTACTTAATTATAAAATAGAGATTTGAAATTTTTTTTTCGTCTTTCGAGTTTGTTGTTTTATCAGATTGATTAATTACTTTTTAAGTAGTCGATCCCATAAACTATGCGTGTTGGTCATTAATTTGTAATATTAACAAATTTTTTCCCTTGATTAATTGATTTGATTAAATAAATTAACTCGAGTGTTTGTGTGTATTCGGATTCTTATGTGTGTGCTGTGATAAACTTAATCGGGATAAACGAAGTCACCAAATAACACATTGTGTGTTATGTTACTGATTTTGTATTTTCATACAATTTCATTGGTGTAAATTGTAAGGGTGTGTGTCTGTGCCTGTTTGTGTGTGATGAATCAGGAAAATTAATACGTTTAGAAAAATTTCTTTTGTAAAAAAATATTTTTTGTGCAAAAATAAAAACTGATAGAAAAAATAATATTTCAATTTTTATCATTTTCTATTTTCACCAAAAAAATAAATCAAATGATAATTTACTTTCTCCTGATGATGTGCACACATTCGAATGTGTCTGTGAACACGTGTGTGTATGTGTGTGTATGTAAACGGCCACTGTTTATTTCAGAGATTTTTAGGTTTGATAAATGTTTTGGAGACAAATTTTGTGACTTTTTCGACAGATCTTGTCTGTAATAAGTTTTATTTTGTTTGAATTGACTGGAAAATCGTCTTGTTTGTGCGAGGTGCGAAAACATGTTAAATAACAGTAATTTAATGTACTGGATAAGTGTTTGAATCATCAAATAACGGTTTTAATTTGCAAGAATTATCCCCCTGTTTTCAGTCTTGTAAACAATAATCATTCAGTTCCCACTACATTTCTATCAAACGATAAAATTGCTAATTTTCCAGATTTTCCATTTAAAAACTCGTGTTTTATAAAATGTTTTGGCGTGATATTAACAGTTTTTATCACCAATTTTTGGCACCAATTTTCTTTACAGTTGACATAAGAAATAGATTTCCCGTACAATAAATTTAGTAAAAATTTAAACAAATATTAAAAATTTTGAACATTAAAAATTAAATAATATCTATTGAAATTAAAATATTGATTGATTAATAAACGCTTCACGAACAACGTACAGACCGAGTAGTTGTACAGGTGAAGGCCGTGTACGCTTGTGTGGACAGATTATAATTACGATGGAAGCAGAGCGTAGAAATAAATCTAGACTGTCTTGGTTACCAGTTTCCAGTGATCAGTACGGATGACAATACGGAGGAAGGGACTGTCATTTTTAATCCGGTGTGCTCTGTAATGTGATAGACCATATTTGAACGGGGAACCTTCCAGATCTCCATAGCCTTTAAAGTATCAATGAATTACTAATTTGTGACTTAATTATTCTCTTAGCAAATCATTTGCAACTGAACTACAGGTAAACATACAATTTAGAGAATTTGAGAGCAACAAGATTTGCTTTGATGTAGTTTTACATAAATTAGTTTAATATTTATTTTTCGAGACATTGATATTTAAAATAACAATTATTATTATTAATACATAACTCATTTATGAAATGGTTACAGTGATACTCGATGATGCAGAACTTTTCTGATCCCTCAAAAATATGCTATTATTGTCGTTATCAGGACATGATCACCTTTTCTGGCACTACCGAAGGCCGTTCTGGTTCATTACTTTCTGCCGACTTATTCTCCCAAAAATTAAAGAATCCTTAAATTTGACTTTCAGTGTCACTCATATTATAAAAAGGAAAACTCAAAACAACTGAAAAACTTTATTTCAAATTTGTCCATAAAATTTCCTACTTAAATAAACAATTCTCCGATATCACGGTTAAACTAATCGTCAAAACAAACCCTGTTTTCGACCTTTTAACAGGTTTTTTTCAAAGGTCAAACTTCTTCAATTTCATTTTATGTTATAAGTTTTGCACAATAATTTTCAACAATTTCCACAATTAATAACAGTTCGAATTAGATAAGATTTTATAAGCATGTGTTAAATATAAATTAACCCTGTCAGTTCCTGGTTGTTTTCGCAATGAAAGCCGTTTAAACCGAATATTTGTCATAATTTATTACCAAATCATATAAAAATAAACTTAGAAAAAATTACGTCAAAGTTTTAGAAATTTTGTAAGAAAATACTCAATTTTTATGAAAAATTACAATAAAGTATATCACAAATATAAAATCAAATGAAACGTTATTGATGATGCAAATACTTTCGAAAATTTTCAATTGTATGAAATTTGTCGAAGCATTCTTGCATAGTTTGCAGTAGTATGCAAGTTTCAAGTCTTTATTCTTTTTTAGAATATTACAGATAGAACACCGTTTCCTCTGTGTAAGTCCACCTGATTTTGGAAACAGTCCTGCAAAATGGTCATCCCTTCAGTCTAGCGTTTGCATCTATTTTTGATAGCTCTTGTTCCTCTGTATGATACTTGTCAAAAATTTCTTTCAAAAGATTCAACTTGAAATCTAATAAGGACAAAATTTTAAGCTTTCTTTTGTGCTTGTATATTTAATAGCCGTTATAAACCGATATATCCATCCGGCGAAAAAAAATCTTTTTTCGACCACTTCACAGTTTTCTTTTACTGTCCCTGAAAGATATTCGAATATCTACCTGATCATCCGCACAAATGAGGTTGCCATAGTCGATTACGCTCTCAAACTTGAATATAGTATCAATTATGATTATACTTTCTTGTATTCACCATCTTAGAATGATGTACTCTAGATAACATGTAAAAATCTCTTTTGTCCTTCCACTTTATGCCTAGAAAATTCCCATCAGATTTGCTTATTACATGCCCTTGCGTAAGCCGTAGTGATAAATTAGGTATTTCTGCTTTATTCTTTTGTACCGTACCACGAGTAACGATTTTGTTGTCATGTAAAAAATTGAAAGGTTTTGGACTACTTAACCAGTTATTTAGATCAGTGGTGCGCAAACTATTTTGTTGGACGACCCGTCATTCTGTATGAAATTTTGTCGCGACCTTTTGGTAAATAATTGACCTTTTTTCAATCAACAGTGTAGTTACAGTGAAATAAAGCACAAACTTTTTAAGAACGGTTTTATTTATGTATATAGTGATATCTATAGAACTAAGTATAGTTTTATATTTAATTTGATATATTAGGGTGAACCAAAAGTCTTTTCGTATTTTTTATTAAAAATTTAAACATAATTTTACAACAAATAGAAAACATTTAAGTTTCAAAGTAAAGGCAATTTGAATCTATAGCTTGAACCCATCTATGGGCAAGTTGTGCGATCCCGCTGCGGTACCAATCCTTGTTCTTAGAAGCGAAGAACTGGTGACATCTGTTTTCGACCTCGGCCAGATTATTGAAGCTGCGACCATGAAGAAAGTGTTCCATAGAGCGGAAAAGGTGATAGTCGGATGGCGCAAGATCCGGACTATACGCTGGGTGTGGAAGAAGTTCAAAGGCATTGAGATGTTTGATTTTTTTCCTTTGTTTGTTTGGTGGTGTGCGGTTTTGCATTGTCCTGTTGTAGAAGAACTAGCTTTCGAGTGATCAAAGCGGGGTATTTCTCGCCAAGTGTCGCATACATTCGATCAATTTGGGCGCAGTAAAGGTCAGCGTCGATGGTACGACCATTTGGAACCAGCTCGAAATGAATCACGCCTTCTAAATTCCACCAAACACACAAAAGTGCTTTCCTTGAGAAACGATCTCGTTTTGCTACCGGTTTCGTCATTTATCCGGGGTCCAACCATTGATTTTGTTGGTCTGGATTACTGAAGAAAACCCACTTTTCATCGCAAGTTACAATTCGACGGATGAAACGGTCATCGTGCGGATTGTCAAGCAATTTTTGACAAGTTTCGAAATGCTTTTCGGCTTGAATTTTTGTCAATTCATCTAGATGTTCAGATCTAGATGTACAATGTGTCACTTATTCATGAAGGTAGCGAAAAGTTTTGAAACAATAGTCGCACTGATACTAATTTCTTTGTTTATTGTTATTGCAGTTTCAAATCCGGTGTAGGTTATAAAGTATATTACATATTTGGAACCGCAGTCCACCAATACAAAAAATAATTTCCAATCTTTTTCTTTTTCAAGGAATGTAAATTTTGAATATAAGTAAACTTTTCGACAACATCAGAGACTCATAAATACACAAGTGTTGTAATGGATATGTAATGTAGACTTTTGACGCATCCGATTTCTTTAAAACCGATTCGATCTCGAATAATCTTGTATTTCCTTTTTTCTGCTATTGTTGAAATAAAAACAACGAAGCATATCGAAAAACCTATTTCTTTTCATTATTTTCGTGAAAAAAGTATAACCAACATCACATCTGTTTTTTGTATAGTTTTTGATTTAACTTTTTCCAATAATACCGCTCAAAATTAGTAGGTTGTCCTCAAAGTTCCCGGTCAAGAATGAAAAATACAATTTTTTGTGCAAGAATTTATTTTAAATAAATAACAGTTAATCTTCAAATTATTGTCCATCGTTTTTGACTACTTTCTGCCAACGGTCTGCAAGCTTTCGGATCTGGTCAAAGTAACATTCCCGCTGCTTTGAATTGAAGAACTCTTGACACGCTTGTTCAACTTCATCGAATGCTTCAAATCTGCGGCCTTTCAAGAAGTGTTGCATGGATCGGAAGAGGCCATAGTCGTATGGAGTGCAATCATGGCGATAAGCAGGATCTGGTAGGATTTCGACTCCATCCAACTCTTGGAACCTACCCGTGGTCTTCTTGGCGGTATGCGGTTTTGCATTGTCTTGCTGAAGCAGTGCATGTTTTAAATTGATTAAGGCAGCGTACATCTCCTTGAGCTTCTCGTAGACAATAGAGCTCTACATTGATGGCCTTGCCGTTCTGAATCAACTCAAAGTGCACGACTCCCTCAAAGTTCCACCAGACGCACAACATGATTTTCAAGCCAAATCGATCTGGTTTTGAAACTGACGGCGTTGCTTGACCCGGTAGAACCCATCGCTTGTCTCGGTTGTGGTTGATCAAGTAAACCCACTTCTCGTCCGACGTCACAATTCGTTTCCAAAAGTGGTCATCTCGTGGATTCTGTAGCAGTTGTCGGCAAATTTGAACTCTTTTATCAGCCTGTGCTTTGGTGAGTTTGTGTGGATCTTGACTTGGTTTCTTGTTCAAAAAGTCGAGCTGCTTAAATGTCAAATCGCGAGTGCTTGGCGAAGGCTTCATGTTCAACTCTGCTTGCAAGTCATCATTATCCAATTTTGTTGGTAGTCCAGAACGAGGACTGTCATTTAAGTCAAAGTTGCCTTTATTGAAACGCTTGAACCAATCAATTGCCGTACTTTTTCTGATCGTTTGTGTACTTTCAACTTTGCAAATTGCCTTTGCAGCATCTCTTATTACCAAGCCTTTCTTTCAATAGTGACACAGCAACACACGGATTTCAAGCTTTGTAATCTCGTAGTCCATATAATGCAATAAATAAATCAATATATATCAAATAAATAATGCCAAAAAGAAATTTTGAAAAAATGGTATTTTCATTATTGACCGGGAACTTTTCGAACAACGTAATACTAATCCAAAGAAACAGTACAACTCATTTAACCCTTTCGGTTCTAGCGGTACATACCACAAAATTATAAAATTTTACTTTTCATGGCCAGAAGAGTTAAATCTTTCCATTTTTTCATGTATTTTCTTTCACCAATTGGATGTTGCCGTTGATATTTACAAGACTTCCCATTTACCGAATTCATAATTTTGAAATCTAATAAATGTTCGAAATAATTTAGTGAACCAGAATTTTCATCAGTTGGAAGTGTTCTCGGCCTTTCATTGAAATTATGAAGCTTTGGTTCAAAATCACTCACCCATCAGTCCTCTCTCTTGTTACTTGTTGTTCCTTCGTCTGATAAATCCAATTCGAAATCGTCTTTCTTGATTTCTTAAAAATTATCCATCACTTTAGTCCGCAAATGTTTTCATTGAGACAGTGTCTCAGTCCAAAAAGTATAAAAATATAATATGATTATAAATTCACTGTATGTATTTACAAACTGACTGTGGAAAGATCAAACTGGATTGTTTTATGTAGGCATACATTAATAACTATTGCATAAAACTGCAAATGAATAATCAAACTTCCTAAAAATTCGTCAATCCAAAATATCTATTTTACTTCATAGATGTTTATATTGGTAAACAATTCTTTCTTATTTTACACCTCTTAAATTACAGATTATTTCTTTACGAATAAAGAAATTTATATGTAGACATTAACATTTACAAAACGACTTATCTAAGTAAACTTCTGTAAAAATCCTCCGGATCCTATAGGACCCCTCCGGGACAAAAAAGTTTAAAGTTAATAAAATAAATATGAATATATTTTAATTTTAAATTGAATATCTTAAGATTGTTATTTATATCTTGTAATCCGAAATATTGTTTCACATGAATAATGCGCTTTGAATAATTCTCCTTTACAAACAAATTAATAAATTATTTCCACTTGTTCTTTTTATTCTTGAGATAATTAAACTTAGCCCAACATTAACAATTTTCTTACTAGATCAACATTATTCTAGATTGTATTATTTTAAAATGAAAAATCTTTTTAAATTTCTAAACTTTTTTCGTAAAATTATCAACTAAAAACATTACAAGCAGTTTTTTTGACAAACTTAATTAAACTACTAATGATAAAAGTCTACTGGAAATCGAAAAATAAACTGTATTCTGATAAAATATACCACTCTTCTTTCTTAGAATGTTTCATTCTAACATTTTCTTTGCAAAAATGTTTCATCATAAGTGGTTCTTGCCCAGAATTGCTGGTTATTAATAACAACGGCCGATTAGCAACCTTTAGATTAATATCAAAATATAACGCTATTTCGTTTGATTTCACAAAGATCAATTTACGGGAATTGCAATATGGTAAATGCTTTTTAGTATCGTGCAACAGTGATCTTCAGCATACGTTCTCATCATGTTTTGCTTCGATCCAATCATTAAAATATTTCTATATGGCGACTCTTAAAAAATCCTAATCTCTCCAGAGATAACTTATTTCTCTATCTACACTAAAATGTGATCAAGATGCTATGCAACCCTCCACAGTGTTGATTGTTCTGTCACGTTTGGAGCCGAAACTATTGTACAATTATTAACATTAACTTATTCTGTAATTTGTTTCCAAACTGAGCCGCAATTAGAATAAATGTCGGACTTTTTTAAATTAGTGATTAAGGTTTTCTGATTTGAAAATGTTTTCATAATTGCCATTAGTTTTATAACGGACAGTGGTATACCTCTAAATTTTTATTCATAATTATGAATACAAAACATTTTTTAATTTCAATATTTATAATTTTAATACTGTAAAATATTGACTTATAATAAATGAGTATTAATTTTTAATAAATTAGAATTTAATATTTTTAGTCTTAAAAATCTACACTGTCATTAATTATAATTGGGGACCATTAAAAATTTCTAGTGAGAGTTAAACAAATAATTAAAATTTTTTTTAATTGAAATAACTTTAATAAAATTGTATAATAATTATATGATAGATTAGGACATTAATTAACTTAATTTTGAGCATTAATTTTAAATAAATAGCAGGGCTGCGGAGTAGAGGTCCGTACATTATGGGATCGAAAAAATGTGTTTCGAGCTGATTATCGAATTTGATTTAGTTAAAGAATGTTGAAAAATATTTTAAAAAATATAAAAAACCGAATGAAAAGATCTGTAGTTGAACGAAACATATTTTGTGGGTCTCATAATACACGGATTAGCGAGAATCGACTGTATCCAGGTTAAATATTCAATGTTCCAAGATTGAATACGAACACATGTATATTTAATACTTATTTTTTTTAAACAGATTATCCAAAAACGTTATTTATACTCCTTCCGCAGGTATCTGTCAGTCCAATAAGTTGATACAAATGCCTTTTTGCTTAATCTGTTTCAGGTAGATCAAAAGTAGATGTATTTGATCATGATGAACAAATATATCACTCTTTTCATAACGATTCAAAAATCATTTGCATAATGTAGACGTTTAAGCATTATATGTCCATGTATGATGTCTTACGATACGGTGATATATTTATACTGTTAAACATATTCTCCGTTATTTTTAATGATCAAATTATCAGA
>MQRK01252763.1:0-16114 GCA_001938485.1 Girardia tigrina | reverse complement strand
TATATATATAAATTTATTACTTTCAAAATTGTGTATAATATTAAAATTTAGAAAATATATTTAAATTAAAACTATTTAAATTTTAAAAATAAAATATTTTGAAATATTTTATACATTAATTTTGTATTTAATTTTATGTATTTTTAAATATTGTATGTTCTTTTGAATGAACATTTTATTAAACTTTGTTAATTTTTAATATTTATGATATTCGTTATTATTTATTTATTTTTCTGATAACTATTCTTAAGATCTTAAACTTAATTCTTTTTCAAATATTTTTAATTTACAAATTTCATTACTTTAAATTTTATCTAAAATATTTCTTTTTAAATATTATAAATATTGTAACTTTATACCACATTTTATCATCTTTACTTATTTTTCAATATATTTCTATTTTTACTTTTATACTTGAATATTAATTTAAAAAGTTTTGTTTAATGCAAAAATTTAATGGAGTTTCCAAAAATGCTCACATTTAACCAGTGCTTTTTTTCTAGTAAAAAAGGTTTGGGAACTCATTTTATATCTGTTTTTATCTTATGTCAGAAAGTACTATAATTGAATTTTCCCACTGAATACAAATTTATTTTACAGGAAATTTAAAGACAAACGTTTTTATAAGAAAATGAGAGACTCAAAGAGTTTATTTATAATAAAAACCGACCTGACTAAAGTTTATGTGGAAAAATTAAAAATGTATTCTACTGTATTATGATACTGTACCGTATTAGGCTTTAAAACCGCTTCCATAGTTTTCTCATGTTTTCATCAGACAAATCATCTTGATTTCTTTTCTTGCTTTGTGAGTTTAGAGCTGAATGTTTGCCTCGAAGCAGCCAGTCTACGTACATTTATCGGATCAAAATATGTTAGTGGAGGGCTGACCATTCTGATGAATAAAAGTGCCGAGACTGTTTTTGTCATAAGCGAAGCTCTCGTTGGGGTGATTATCAAATTCATTTGTGAGAATCCCCTTTCACACTCGCTGGAAGAAATCGAAATTGTATTAAGAGCATGTATCAGAGGAAGAATTCTTTCAGAATATGTTCTTTCCGTAAGATAATAACGGAATCCTTGAATGATTTCTCTTGCGTTAAGTTGCAGCCTGCTACACAATTTCTCAATTTCTGCTTCTCCAAATGTCAACTCGTTGTTCATGTTATCTATCCAATGACTCTGATCTAGTATGCTAGTCCATTGAGCTAGTTCAAAATCCTCATTAGACAGTAATCTTTTCGCAATTGATTCGCTAAGTTTCTCGTAAAAGGCATTTGCATCAATAGGAGTGTCATTTTTGCAGTTTCTGTTGTGTAGTACAATTTCATTAAATATTAGATGCTCAGCAGCTGCTGTTGAACTCCTGTAGTATGGGCCAGGATTTTCCCTTCGTTCCACGAATACCTGTACGAGTGATTTTATTTTTTGACTCGCTTTGTAAAGATTCAGGTTTCGCTGCTGTAAGTCCAATCTCAATTCAGATAATTCTTGAAGAGCATCACATATCAGACCAAGATCCATCACAAATTCAGTTGATGCTATTTTATTCTTCAACCCTTCATATGTACATTTCTCATTGTTACTTCTTGTGGGATCAGTCATTGCTTCTTCAAAATGATTTACCAGAGCTACCTAATTATTCCACACTGCAAATACTGCACGGAAACTTGACGAAACCCATCGCGTACTTAAAACCCGTCCAATTTTTAATAACTCTACTTTAAGTATTCTTCACCCATCCCGTAATATTTAAGATTGTCTAGTAATGCAGTAAAGATTCCGTTGGCAAATTGACAATTTGAAGTTCGACTAAGTCCAGAAATAAATTTACTGGTTCTTTCATTTCAGTGCCTTCTATATAACTTCGTAAGTACACTTTAAGGGTTGATTTTCCACTCAAAGTCGTAGACTCATCGATCATCAGTGACATTTTACTTTTGGAATTAACCACTTCTTTGACCAGCTTCGGTCTCATTTCAGTGCTTATATGGTTCACAATATTAATGCATACATTTGTGGAATGTAGAATGCGACCCATGTCTATCCCGTTCATTTCTTGTAAATCAATTTCCATTTCAAAGTTAATAAATGACTGATTTCCTTTCGCAACTTTGTATGCAGTGAAAAAAAATTTAGCCGTCACTGTTTTCTCACGTGTCAATGACTTTAAAACTACGTTTTCAAGCTTTTCCTTTTCTGCTTCTGCTACTATCTTTACAGCAGTTTGATGTCCTGCAGATTCATTGTGAAGCAAAATTTTCTTTCGGAGTGAATTTTGCTGTTTCTTTTTTTCATCTCCGTAACAAGATACTTCGCAATCAGTCCATTCTTGCGATATTTTCATGCTAATTTTTGCTTCTCTGCTAAGTGTTCCAACCATTACGCACAGCCACTCATATCTTCCGCAGAAGTCTAATTTTTGCTCCAATGTCCAACAACTTGGCTGATCATTGTCCGAGTCTATGTCTACATCGCCTATCCACGTTTGTTCTGAGACTGTCGTTTGAATATCATTACCTTCCGCAAGTTCTTGTTTCAATTGTTTGCTTACTGGAGCAGCAGCTGGGAAAAAACTTGAGATTTTCTTCATTTCAAGGCTTTTTGTTTGTTTAATTATTAATAATTTTAAGACTGTAAAATCTAAAATGACATCGAATAATTATTTACCAAATAATTTAATCAATATGACCACGCCCCCTGAAAAGGCTATGTCATAGATATCATATTAAATATTAGAGAATAACAGCATTTGCTACTTGGTACATTAATATAACTTGTTGTTTATTTGTAAACCGCAATTTATGTCGTTCCCGTGAGTCCTCACTGTAAAAAGGACTGACAGTAGGTAAAACGCCGATTATTTTATATAAATATAAACGAATCTGGCAAAAAAAGGTTTTCGAACTGAGTTCCTACTGAAAAAAAGCACTGCATTTAACTTGTTAAACCCTAAAAAGTATCAATTGCTCTATATATGTACTCCTTTGTTAGATATAAGTTTATGCGTACAATTAGAGAGATCTGTTTGTGAATCGAATTTTTCGACTTATTTAAAAAACTGACTAAATTAAATGTTATTTAAAAAAATATTTCATAAAGTACGAAGTTTTTTAATTTCGAGGGACTTGTTTTTAAGATTGTCAGCACTGTTCCTTTTATTTACGTTTTCTGTCATCATTCAGATTACAAGAAACAATTTGAGCTATGGCGCAGTTGAATGTCGAACAACGCATTCTTTATGTGTAAACTCGTCGCAAAAAATGGAATTTCTTCCCAGAAAATATAAATTGGAAAGAATTTTTTGATTTTACAAACTTTAATGCAGAGTAAAATGCTTCGCATGAATACGTTGATCCGAAAATATAAAGTAAACGGCAAACTGCTTTCATTAAATACAAATACTTTGATTCTGGTACCAGTTCCCAAATTCAGCTGTAGCTGTAGATTTAATGCATTTGCAGTCTGATTTTCTTTCAATTCCAGCAATTCTAATTCCGTAGCTGCTCCTTCAAGAAATATGAATTCAGATATTTCAAATTGTCTTCAATAACATCACATATATAAAAATGATTTACAAAATATGCAAACGTAGAATTTATGATTGAAATCTGTGTGAATTTCATTTATTTATATGAAAAATAATATTTTTATCCTTTCCTTGTAGAGCCAAATTATTTGTTTGTAAATCTGCTAATGTCTGTGAGGAACATCAAGTCACAAAGGTGAATTTCGTCTTCTAATTCTTGGCACTGTTTTCCTTTTTCTTTCGTAAACGTTATGATTGGATTTGTCAATTCGAAAAAGCGTTTCATAACATAGAAAGTTGATAGTCATCTTACAATATTTAATAAAGATAAATTAGATGGAAATTCAAGTTTTTGTTCGTTTTCTTGTACCGCATTTAAAAACAATTTAATCTGAAATTGTGCTTTGTTATTCGTTCTAATAAATTTTAAAACAACATTTCCCACATTTTCGTACGGAATTCGACCTCTAATTCAAATTCAAAGTCCAATCGATATCGATTCTAGAGCGATCGACGTTTTTTTCTATTTTTTTCTTTTTCAAATATAAATTTTTGTCGATTGAAAAGATTGTTTCAATAAATTTTTTTTCTGATTAGTTTTTAAAAATTCAAATAAAATGAGTACTGTGAGGAATGTTTTGAATATTATATTGATATTGTTTATGTTGTATGTTGATTCGGATTGTGCCTCTCCTATGCAGATGGATGATTGATATTTTCTTTGATTCCCACTAATTAAAAATAATTTAATTTAATTTTAAGGTAAAAAGATTTAAAATAATTTTTGAATGTATTATTTAATTTTTAATGTATGTAATAATACTGTTAAATATTCGAAAGTAAATTTTTTAAATAAGTGATAAAAACGGAAGTTGTAATTTTGTGTTGTACTTAAATAAACTTTGTTGTTCTATTTCTGATGAAATTAAAAGCTATCGCGTGATGAAAACTTTATTGAAGATGATTAAAATATTCAAAGGCGACGAAGATGTACAAAGATGGTTCGAGAGAGCGAAGATCATTGCAGAAAAGACTGGAGAAAATTTGGTAGATGCATTCACACTTCTATTCGACGGGTTAACATTTAGAGTGTGGCAAAATTTACACAAAGAGAGTCAAAATGATATGGAGAAGGTCCAGAATGTCGTGGTAAAAGTTTTTGGGAAGAATGATGTCGATTCCGTTTTAGATTTGCGATCGAGAACGTTACGGAAAGATGAAACAGTGGAGGATTTAGCTGAAGATATTAGGTGATTATTTAGATTATCACAGTTTCCGATTAATGATCAAATATTTAAATTTTATTCTTAAGCTGTTTACCCGATGATGTGCGAGTCAAATTAAAAAAAATAATAGAATTAGACGAGATATCGCAAAGTAAGTTAGTGGAAAAGGCCAGGATCATAATTAAAGAGATGAGAGGCGAGGTTACTGTATGTACGAGTTATAGAGCTTTATCAGGGCGCTATTGAATTTCCTCGTGGCAGGGAGATTCTTATAATATGTCACAAAAGCCCAATAACGAACTCTATCAGGCGGATGAGAAGCGCCAAAAAATCTCTATGCTGAAGTGCTTTTTGTGTGGGAAGCTTGGGCATATAGCTAAGGAGTGTATGTAAAGTAATAAGTTTAAATGTTTTAGCTGTGGAGGAGGGGATCATAAAGCGAACGAATGTAAAAAGAAGAATCATTTAAACTTAAACCAAGAATAGTGGGCACTGCCTATTCTTGTACACAGAGAAAGGTGCCTATGCGAATAATGGTGATTTTGAGCGGTAAATGGGTTAATGCTCTTATTGATAGTGGGAGTGATGTGAATATTGTAAGATATGAGTTGGGTAGAGAGAAGATAATTGAGTCTAATGTGTGTGTTAGGGCAGTTGATGAAAGTGAAGTAGCTATGCTTGTAGAATGTGAGATAGAGATTGAGTCAGATTCTAATGTGATATTGAGATGAAAGTGTTTAGTTATGAGCGAATTAGTAAAAGATGTAAATGTTATTATTGGCATGGATTGAATAATGCCCGGAGAAGGCATTAAAATTTATAGTAAAGGTTGTGTTTCGTGGAGTAAAGAGATGTTTCATAGCGGCGCAACACAGTCGAATAGTGAGAGAAATAATATTGATTCATTTTTGAGAAATAAGTTGTATCAAAGCGGTGTAAAACAAACAAATCGTGAAATAAATTATATTGATTGTAATTCGAAATTTACTGGGCGGAAGTGGGAAGTAAAGTGGAAATGGAAAGATGTAACACCTCAGTTTTCAAATAAAGTAGCAAATAACCATATGGATAAAGACACCAGAATAAAGTTTCATGAGGTACTACATGGTTGGATTAGTAAGGGTTGGTTAAAGAAAAGTTCAAGTAGTGATGGAGAAGGAATTAAACCGTTGCTTGCGGTCAAACAAGAAAAAAAGGATAAAGTAAGGCCTGTCATGGATTATTGAGAGTTGAATCAGTTTATTAGTTCTCATACATTGGATACCAGTGGATGACGAACTTCGTGAGTGGAGAAGTATGCCAAAGAATCGCAAAGTTATCGACTTAAAAATGCCTATTTACAAGTCGGAGTAGATTCTACTTTATGGAAGTATCAGAGAGTCCGAATTAGTAGTGAATTTTAAGAGCTTACAAGATTAGGATTTGGTTTAGTATCCGCTCCGAAAATAATGTCCATGATTTTAGGAAAGGTTTTGTCTATTGATAAAAATGTTCGCTGTGGAACTCGTCATTATATAGATGATATCATTGTAAATGAAGACATAGTGAGCGTAGAAGAAGTACGGAATCATTTATTAAAGTACGGTTTACAATGTTAAAATCCAGAGGAACTAAACGGAGCGAGAGTTCTTGGTCTTCAATTGTCTCAATGTGATGGAGTATTAAACAGTTCGAGGAGTACCCCCTTGCCCTTGACGTCCCAGACAAGATCACTAGAAGAGGTGTATATTCAATTTGTGGAAAGTTAATTGGCCATTACCCGATTGGAAATTGGTTGCGTGTAGCATGTAGCTATATAAAACGGTCGTGTAGTGGATTACAATGGAATGAGCCAGTGAATGAAGAGTCTTTTAATTTTATTCATGAAGTAATGGATCGTATTAGTAATTCAGATCCAGTACGAGGTCATTGGAATGTGGATATGAGCCGATATTCCGAACGGCATCCGGGTAAAACAATATTGGCCATGTTTCTTTGAAAAAGCTATCTTCTTGAGATTCTTTATCTAATTTTACTTGATAATACCCGTTCCCTAGGTCAATCGTACTAAAGTATCTGGCCCCGTTTAATACATCCAGCATTTCTTCAATATTCGGCATGGGAAATGCCGGTCTTTCTGTAATTTGATTAATTTAATTAACAAAATTTTGTCTGTTTAAAAATCGAATTTCTAAAATAGGAGAGTTAAAATATATAAATGTTTTTGAACCATGTTTAATTAAATTTTATTATAAGTTATTTACATTTATTATTTACAAATATGAATTTATCTCAAACGTATAAACCACTATCTAAAAATATTTTAAAATAGAATTATTTAACAAAATATTATGCAGTTTATGTTTTAATTTATTTGCAAAATATTTCAATAAATTACATAAACTAATTAAAACTAGTTGTAAAGTTATGTAGAAACATCTAAAATGCCTTTAATTAAATATTAAACATCTTCATTTAAATTTTTGAAAAAGATTACTTATATTTAAAACTTATCCTAACTCATCATTTATTGAAAATTCAATAAAATACCAATTTTCCAACTGAGTGGGAGCGTCACAATTCCGATATTAATACACTAAAATCAACGCACCACATTAAACGCAATTTGAAATATTCCTCTTAATATGTTAAATTTTGATGAATTATTTTTTATTTACTATTTTTAGCGCAATTTCCATACTGACAATTGCGATTATTAATTGGTTATTTCTGTGTGGATGGATGTGTGTCCGCAGCTTTAAGTCGTATCTCCTCCTCAACGAAGCAATATCGAGGGCTAGTTCCAAAAGCAAATATGTTAAGCAAGTTTGGAGGATGATTGTGGGCCAAAAAAATTCCCGGAATTCCTTCGTGGATTTCCCGAAAAGCCAAAAAACCTCGAAAAAATGCAGTTTTTGGCCTATATCTCGGCAACCAGACCACTTAGCGACTTGAAACATTTACCAATCGATTCCTACAATAATTTAGAACAATATTGCCGAAGAAAGTTTTCAAAAATATCCTTTCGTTCGGTCACAAAAAATTAATCATAGTCAAATACTGATATAAACGTTTTAATATTTGGGCACCGAATAACATAAGGAAATTGCGCTTAAATTGTCACTAGACTTTTTATTAACTTGTTTATGTCAGTGTGGTTTGTGTAAACAAGTAACAAAATTTTTTGGAATACTTAATTTACAAAAGAAAGTTTCCTCAAAACAATCTCTTTTTGTTTATTTTTCTGCGTTTATTTTCATTTAAACAGATATATGAAGTGAAAACAATTCTTTGTAAGACTTTTCTAAATGTTTTAGTTTTGAAAAGTTAAATTGATAAAAATTCAGTCTAATAATAACAAGCTTTTTTTATTATGCAAACTAACTGAAAATGATATTTATATTGGGTGTATCTTAGAGTACGAAGTTTAAAAATGCAAATAATTAATTAAAAACGAATCAAATTTCAAATTTTTATTACATTTCGTTCAACATAAATTTAAATTAAATAAAAAACAAGTAAAATATAAAAAAAATACTTTTTTTTAAAAATTCTCCATATTGTCAGATTTGAATTGCCACTTGATAAACTTGTAAGTATTGTGACTGACGTTGCACTGCAATTGCAGGGAAAACTCGAGGTTTCACATGTCTCTTAAATAAGGATTCGAAATGTCATCATTACCTTCTTCTGTATTGTTTCATTCCCGTTGAGCATCCTATAACGAAACACGATAAATACGAAAATGTTGGACATGTTGTTTTATGCATTTTAAATTTATTAGAACGAATTACACAGCAAACTTTCAGTTTAAATTGTTTTTAAATGAGGTTCAAGAAAACGAACAAACACTTGAATTTCATTCTAATTTATCTTTATTATATATTGTAAGATGGCAATCAACTTTCTATGTTGTGAAACGCTTTTTTGAATTGACAAATCCAATCATAACGTTTACGAAAGAAAAAGGAAAACAGTGCCAAGAATTAGAAAACGAAATTCAGCTTTGTGACTTGATGTTCCTCACAGATATTAGCAGATTTACAAACAAATAATTTGGCTCTACAAGGAAATGAAAAAATATTATTTTTCATATATGTTAAGAGAACTCACACATTTGACAGAACATTTATTACATTCACATTTATCATCTTTATGATGATCAATAGTATTGCTTTCACTTAGATCCATCAATCAATTTTCAATATCTCTCATTATAATCTGAACTAACTTGAGAAGATTATTTTATTTAAAAATATTTAATTTAAATTTTATTTACTGAAATAAAATATTTTTATAGTCCTTTTTAAACATTAATTTGATTTTAATTATTTAAAAATTTACAAAAATAAAATCAATAAAATTATTTAAAAGTTACAATAATAAAAATTAAAAATTTGAATATTAAATCTAAATTTAAATAAATTAGTTTCAGATTATAAAAAATTAAATATTGACAATCCAAGTGGTTAGGAGAGGCACAATCCCAAATCAACATACAACATTTAAACATGCAAACACTACACAAAAACATCCACACACCAAATATTCCTCACATCCCCCTCGATTTAAATGGCTTTAGCCATTCCACATTTCTGATTAAAATTCTACCATCTACTAGCTCCAATTCATAACTTCTTTCATGTCTTCTGCTTTTCACTGTGGCTGGACCCATATATCGGTCTTCTTCCTTTGTAGCATTTTCTTTTTTTATCAGCACTTTATCCCTTGTATGAAATATTCGTTTTGTCTCTATAGTATTTTCGCTCTTTTCTTTCTTATTACGACTCTGTTTCTTAGTATCTTTCCACCAATGTCTTAGCTTCCTACCAAATATCATTTCCGCTGGTGAGATACCTGTGGTAGCTTGAATTGTGCTGTTCATCATAAATTCTACTTCTGGCAGTATTTCCGTCCAATCTTTGTGGACTTGATCTTTTATCCTCATGTTCATAGCATTTCTAATAGTTCTAAATTGTCTTTCAATGATGCAATTGGTATTGTGATGATAAGGACTGGAGTAAATTATTTCTGTTTTAAATCTCTTCAGTGTATCTTTGAAGAGTGTCGATTCGAATGCTTTACCTCCATCCACATGGATCTCTTTTGGTAGTCCGAATTTCCAAATCCATCTGTCCGGTAGTACCTTCCGAGCAGTTTTCTCATCTTGATGAATTACAGCATTTAGACTTATATACATGCTAAATTGATCAATTATAGCTAATATATATTGATATCCATTTAAAGTCCTTTTAAATGGTCCGCAAAAATCCATATACAGCTTTTGAAATGGTTCATCAGCAAATTGTTTAATAAAACTTTCTTTCGTTTTTGTGATTAAAGTCTTTCTCTTTTGACAGTTTATGCAAAATTTTACAATTTCCTTAATTATCTCTCTCATATTAACCATATCAAAATCATCTTTCAAATAGTTATAAACCTTTTTACTACCAGCATGGCACAGCATCTTGTGAGAGTCTTCCACGAAATCTGTCTTTGTGGTTCTTGGAATCCAATATTTGGTATCTATTGTTGTCACAATATTGTCTTTCAGTATCCATTTCTTTGTTCTTCCCATTCTAATATCTTCTCTCATCTGATTTATTTCGTCATTATCTTTCTGCCATTTGAACTCTTTAGATTCTTCGTCTAAAGCCAAGATTCGTGTTTTAATCTTTCCTATCTTAGCTTCTTCCTGCATTGTTTGACACTAACTACATAATTCACAAGAATTTCTCGACATTCCATCTGCATTTGAATGTTTTCCTCCTTTTCGATATTCCATTCTCATATCCAGACTACTAAGAAAATTAATCCACGTTTGAAATTGCGGTGTGATTGGGTTTTTCGTATTCAGCATGAAGGTAATAGCTTTATGATCAGTTCTTAGTAAAAATCTTTTACCGTATAAGAAGTGTTTAAAATTTTGCGTAAAATAATATTGGGTTGGTCAAAAAGTCATTGCGTTTTTGAGTACGTCCTAATAAAAAGCTTGAAAATATAAAACGATGTGATAAAATTTAAATTCAATTATATATTCTGAAACCCTAATTTTCAGACTATATTCATACGAAATATTAATTGATTTTGTTTCAATTTATTACTTTACCGTCAATTCGAAATGGAAAATCAAAAGGAACATATTCATTATGTATTGTTGCATTATTTTCGCAAAGGGAAAACCGCTGTACAAGCTCATAAGAAGTTATGTTTGGTATATGGTAGTGACTCCTTAAAACTTCGACAGTGTCAATACTGGTTTTCTAAATTTCGTTCTGAAAAAATTCATTTGAAAGATGTACTACGCTCCGGTCGAACAGTTGAAGTTGATGGCGACAAAATAACAGCACTGGTCAAATCTAATCCACATATGACGACAAGAGACGTTGCAGAGACTCTGGAAATATCAAAATCAAAAGAAAAAAAAAGCAAAAGAAAATAAGAGCGCGTAGTCATCATAATATAATATAATCATCATTCATAATATAACCCCAACATACTTGTGCGAACCTTTTCAGAGTTCGCAGGTATAGCTATTCAATATGACTCAGTTGTTTTAAAATCTGGTCAAAAAGTACTAAATTCTTTCTCTTCCATCGAAATACTTAACTACAAATTATTAAATCCAAATTAGACACTGATGACACAAAAACAGTTCTCGTGTCAATGTTATGCCGAATTTGTGTAATTTGCGAATTCATGAAAAAGTCAATTTTTGCCGAATTCACTAACCATGTGAAAAATTCTCAATTTAATATGAAAATTTATCAATTAAAAATGAAAGATTATTGTGGTGTTCAAAAAAACACCAAACTAAAACACAAAAACAATTTAAATTAAAATTCAAAAATTAACAGAATAAACAAAAATAATGTTTTGTTTAACTAATCAAATTGGCAAAAAAATACAAAAAANACGAATCCACCATAACACCAACCAGAATCGCAATCAGTGTAATCAACGAACTGTCAATCAGCAACCCAAATATGCCCAGACGAGACGCGTGGATCTATCCCAATTATTGTGCCGATAGACGTCTCTATCCTACCGATTCGGATCATGTATTCGTTTTATACATCAATAAATTTTATGTTCCAGTTATGTCTTATTTCTTCCCGTTCCAACGACGGAAGTTGGTGGTACAAATTGCATTCGCCAAAATTATAAATAATATGAAAAATTCTGAATTAAAAAGGAAAAGTTATAAATTTAATTTGAAAAAGATCGCCTAGATCGTTAATTCGGCAAAATGTTGAATAATTATTTCGATATAAATCTTTTAAGTTAGTACTTAAAAACACGTTTATAATAAAATAATCCGGTACAACAACAATATTGCAAATATAAAAGTCGAATACGCTCCATTTTATTAAATGAATTCTGAGTTGATTTGGTTATAAATTACAAATTTGTTTATTGAATTGTTTTTGTCCGAATTTTGTTGCAAGAGATTTTGATTACGAATAAAAATTAGTTTCTAACAATAGAACAAATATTATAATGCATAATTAAGTTTTAATTTTAAAAATTATGATAAGTTTAAGCTGATGGCAAAGATTTATTTTTCCGAACGAAAATCCACCGGCTCAAAGTTCTCGCAATTAATTAATCCAGTAAAAGAATCGTATTTAATTCCGATTGATATTTCTCCACACACCTCCCTAACCTCAAGGCACACAAGCAGACACCGCTTGATGCATCTCGTAGAGTTGCTTAAGAGCCACTGATTCCCATTGAACTCTGTCTGACAATTACTACTGTTGCCACCGCGGGGTTTCTCGCCAATATCCACCAGCTGGATGGAACCCGAGTCAGCGCCTCCGCTTTGTTTTCTTCTGATCGGATCAGTGTTATGGTGAATTTCAAATTCTCTTCCTCGACGACTTGTTTAAATAGGCCCACCCGTCGTCGGATTAGAATCTCACTGCGTACCTGAGATCTAATCGGTTCGCGTCCCGACAGTGTCGATGAGAGCCATTTAGTGACTGTTGCTGAGTCGGTTAATAATTACAATTCCTGAATTCCCCATTTGAATCCCTCTTTGAGTGCACGGTTTGCGACTTCAAACTCAGCTAAATTGATATGGTTAGTTTCGTCTTTTTGACGCAACCAGCAGGCATCTTCGACGACGACGCCGCCTATTTCGAAGCATGTACCGACCGATATCGAGCTTCCGTCGCTCCGGTGCGCCGCAGATGAAGTACGCTCTGAATTTTGAAACTGGTGATGTGCCATCCTTAACTTCTAGCGACGCCTTGCAGTCATGTTGCAGATGACCGCGCCAGTTATATCTAAAACACTGTCTGTGATTAACGCCGTACTTGGCGTTCGACGCTGATGCAACCACTCTGCCGCTTGGTGGTTCAACCGCCTTCTTTGTTCTAGTGTTGATGCGAAGTGACCGCGTAAATACGATCAGGTCTCGTAGTGGCTTGTTTTCCTTCCACGCCTTTGACAAAAGATTTTTCGACACTTCTTTCGGCAGTCCAATAAGAAATGCTTGGAGCAAAAATATTCCTGCGGATACTGCCCCATGCAGATGATTGTTGCAAGCTGTCACAGGGACGATTCACCCGGTTGAATCCATCGCGATCTAAATTGCTCGAACGCCTCTTGCGGATCGGGCCCGTATGCTTCTGACAATGCGGTCTTTACCGCATCATTGCTCCGCGGGTCCTCGCTCGTCAACTTCGAAAAAAGGTCAAACGCGCGCCCGTCTAAGAGCATCGGTAGCGCCGCCGTTTTTTTTGATATCACAGACCGCTGCTGCGGCTTTGAACTTGCGATACGACATCGCGAAATCACCACTGGCATCATATGTTCGGACTGCATCAATAAATATAATCCGGTTCATGGCTGCGATAGCTTGATAAGTCAAAGCTGATGGCAAAGATTTATTTTTCCGTACGAAAATCCACCGGTTCAAAGTTCCCGCAATAAATTAATCCAGTAAAACATTCGTATTTAATTCCGATTTCTATTTCTCCACACATTAATTAAAACTATTTATTTATTTTATTAATAATTGAGTTCTGCAGATATGGCAGATTAAAATAAAATCCTTTCTTGTAAATATTAAAAATGAATTAACAAAAGTTTAAGAAAGGCGCTCTAAAGTTTGTTAAAAATAGGAAATTATTTTTAAATCACTCGATCACATTGACAGTCACCATTATGGAAAACACAATTAATTAATTACAAATGAAATGATCGCCGATTCATCACACGTTTGTTTGATTCAGAACTGTACACTTTGCTCATCGATCTTTGGGTTTAAATTGCTGTTCACTTATTTATCGCAAACATTAGGTTTATTAATTTGATTGAGTGATTTAAAATGTCAAAATATTTTTAGAAATTAAAAAGTCATAATATTTTAGTCATATAGTCATATATTATTTTATTCTAAGTTTTGGAATTATTTTTAAAATAATATTAAAAAATACTTTTAATGTTTATTCAATTTTTTACTATTTTTCTAAATTTTAGTATTAATTTATTTAACATTAAAAAAATTAAAAATAAAGACAATGTTTTCCAATATTATTATAAAAATAATTCCAAAACTTAGAATAAAATAATATTTTTATATCATTTTTTATTTTTGAAAATATTTTCTTAAAATCAAAATAATAACATTCTATCTAAAAAACCGATTGGACTCCATTTAAATTTTCTATAATTTAGTTTTTCTTCACAGATATGCATTTAAATTTTTTGTGACTTCTTAACATTTTCAGCTTATTTATAGGTTAATAAATGCCCTTTTTGAAAAATTTTCAATTAATAATATTCATTTTAATAATAATATTACTATTACTTAAATAAAATTTTACTAAATTAAATAATTTTAATAATATTAATTTAATTATTATATTCGACTTTTTCATTCGTTGTGATTTTCATCGTGGCGTTTTGTCGTGATACCAAAGTAAATACTTGCAAAGCATATTATATTTTTTTAAATCTAATGTTAATTATACAATCTTTAGGACCATAGCAGCCAAGTAACAACATGAAATGAATAGAAAGAGTGATTATCGTGGAAAAACCGCTCCGATATATGTGAACTTGTCGGTCGACATAATGACAGCCTTGGCAAGACAGGCTATATAAAAAAATCAAATGATTACTTTATTATAGCGAACTATGCATAGAGCATCAGTTTAACTAGACAAGATATTGATATCAACAATTACATTGGAAGAAAGGGACAATGTATTACTTGAGCTATGCATCAGAATCAAGGACATCGACCTGAAAGTACAAGTTTTTAAAGCAATAAGTTAAATTCTGTGGAAACGTATTAAGCTTGAAAGGCATTCAGATGGATCCAGAGAAAGTAACAGATACAAAATTTTCAGAGACCAAAATATACAAATAATGTTAAGAGTTTCTGTAATTAATTTTGGTGTTTATTAATGAATATGATACAGTAGCATTGCTACGTATATATGATCAAAGCTGAGAAAACGGACCACAAGTAGGAAACTGAGTTAAGAGTGCCACGTTGTAAGTCTCATAATAGTTAACAACTGTGCAAAAAAATCAGGCTGATATTCCATCATTTGACTCTTCTACAGATATTACAATGGCCATATTCGTAAAAACTCGTTTTTGAGAAAACGCGAATTGAAACATTATGTTTATTAAAATCACACACAAAATACACAAGTTAACAAAAAAAGTGGACTACTTAACCTAAGCATATCAGACACAGTACAATCACTCATTGTTTTATATTGCGCAAAATAAACATGTACAAGCGTTCACTATCAACCAACTATACTCACAAATCAGCAGTTTTCGCATAATTTATTACAACACACTGCTTTACGTTAAAAGTAGTCAAAATCAAGTTACAAGTTGTCTAATTATATCAAATAACATATGATAATAAAACTTCGTCAGAAAATGTCCAGTTCATTAAAATACTACATGCTTTACAATATTATATAACAATAATAATAATAATAATAATAAAAATAATATGCAATTATATACAGTTAACTTGAAAATAAAACACATATATATTTTCTAAGACTGGCACTGAGGGCACTAGAATGTGCCATCTCTCTTCCCACTGTTGCTGAGTCCACTCTGTTTGCAGAAAGAGCAAACAGGTTTGCGAAGTTTACACGGCATAAGTTTTCTTTCAGCACTCTCTTTCTCAGACTCGCCTGATTCTCTAATATTTACAGGAGCAGCACTGATCGATGGTTCGCACTGTTCACTTGAAACGATAATATTATCTGCAGCTAATGGAATACGGGCATTCAAAGCTGTAAAGAAACCTTTCCTTACCGCTAAACAGAGACAAAGAAGAATGCAGTGGGCTTCATTATATCAAAATTGGGATAAAGAAACTTGGTATTCTGTT
>MQRK01252762.1:0-10534 GCA_001938485.1 Girardia tigrina | reverse complement strand
GTACTAATTAATTAAAGTTTGATAATTATGAATTTTAATAATATTTTCAGTAAATGATTTTAACTTATTAAATGTAATATATTTTAAAAATTAATGTTTATTTAAAAAATTATGTAATTTCTTTTATCCAATAAAAATTATGAGAAATTAAAATTTATTATTAAACTTTCCCATTCATTGTTTTTTTAGATTTAAATATATTAACAAAAAACTATATCAATCAAAGAAAGATGACCAATGAAAATTGTTGTGAAGAAACTGCTTGTGTTGTCAATAAATGTTTGCATTCAAATTGTGATCCTGTTAATATGTAAATAAACGTCMTCTAACTGATTCATATAAATCTAACACCTTTTGACGTTGGCATCGATTTATTTCATCAATAACATTTTTCAGTTTTTCTGTCAATTTAACTGTATTGATGAATTGAGGACCATCATAAACTTTATCTGATAATAATTTCCAAATGTCCTCGACAATATTTAGGTCGGGACTCTTAGATTTGGCGAATCTAAGATTTGGATTGAGCTGCTCTTCATAAATTCTTTTACTTTGTAGGACTTTGCATTGTCTTCCTGTAGCCAAAAGCATCACCGAAATTCAATTTTAAAATATGCATAACATTATTTTGCAACATATTTATGTAAGCATCTGAGTTGAATTTACCAATAATGACTTTATAGGACAATAAACCGTTTGGTACAGTCATAAGCAAAACCATTATGCATCCTCCTCCACATTGCCTTCTCTGTCTATATGTTTCTACGTTTTTTGTAGTGTACGTCTTCCAATCATCTGACCCGTCTAAATTGAATCGCTTCTCGTCACTGAATATCGTTTTCTACCAAGGGTGATTTTGACGGATCCAATTATTTATCATTTCCACACGTTTTTCTTTATGCTTTTTGGTTAAATAAATTTTTTTGTTACGTTTTTATAGTTGAAACCCATTCTTCTCATGTGCCGTTAAATTGTCCAAACGGAAACATTTAGATCACATTCATTTTTTTAATTTTGTTGAATTTACCCTTTCGCCGTTATTTTTTAATTAGCTAATTTTTCGTTTATTAAGTACTTTACTTCTTTTATTAATAATAAATTTTGGTCCATGTTTCTTAGGCATTACTTTATTATCATAATAACATAAATGAATTGCAGAATTCCTTGAAATTTACAAGCGTTTGGCTATTTCTTCATAACTTAATCCTTCATATTTCCAAGCTCTAGCTAAACTTCAATTGATCTCATAATTTTTCTAAAATAAATTTATACCATATAATAATAAATAAAATAATATAAACAATTTATTAAATAAACTATCATTACAAAATTTTAAAAAGATGTTTTAAAAATATGCTCATTTATAAAATGTGCCATTTCATATTAACTTGATTGTATTATTTAAACAAGTATTATTAAAATATTACATACTTGACTTTAATTTTTAAAAATAAATAATATTATTAATACTATAATTACGCGATTAAAGGCATGTGTCCTTTGAAGTTACCAAAATGGCATGTGTTTTAAAAATTATGCTCTCACTCTGGCTCCCGTGTCAAGGAAGCATTCTATCTTCGTTCCAAAAATGTCGACACTTATGCTCGGTTTACCTTGAATTAAATTGTATGAAATCTGGCTTTCTCTTTCATTTACATCAGTCTCCTTAGTTATCAGGTCTCTAATTTCACAAATTCCCTCTTTTTCTTTTTTTAAAAATTTTACTATTTTAATACTATCGATCGTCGTTTTATCTGTCTGAACTAATTGTTGTCTCTGATCACTTAATACATCTTTAAAACTATCTGTATCAATTTTATTAGATAAATTACTTTTATTATACATACCGATTGTACTATCGGCTACAATATTATTATAAATAGAAAATAAACTACTTTTACGATTACGGTTAAATTCAAAATTGCTTACTGTAAGGCTCCGACCAACTCCTCTACGATCGGGCCTCTCTCGTTTGGGGTTCCTTGCTCAAAGTCTCCGCATTCACCGTCAACAATCTCTTTATTTTTTTATTTCTCGTTATTTTACCTCTCTGGACTCCTCTTTCGTAGTCGGTCTCCTCATAGTATCTTAGTTGGTTGGGTCTGTTTTGAGTCGGCATTTGTTGGTCATCTCCTCGGTTTGAGTTGTTGTTCCAAGTTCTTCCAACTGTGGCAGTGACATCAGGTCTTCTCGTTTCTCTTTGATTATTTGCCCAATGTCTTCTCGTCATATTCGTATAGCATTCTTCACTCCTATGGCCATTGGCTGGACATCGGTTACATTTCAGATTTGGACAATTTTTTCTGATATGGCCCTGTGTTCCGCAAGCATGGCAGTCGTCATTGTTGCAATGTAGCAGCAGGCACTTTTCGATCTCCTCGAGTATCCAATGGAACGACATAATTTCTTCGGCCATTCTCCTCGTCTTCATGAAAAATTCTGTTGAGCTCTCTGTCGTCCTTTTGAATTTAACCGCGTTGCGTAGAACCTCCATTTGCGATTTTTTTCTGAAATGCTTCCCCTAATCGGTTCTCGAAGCCATTGCCTCCTGATCTCGTGTTTTTGTACACCGCGATCAGCTCTCGAGATAACAGAGTTGTCACCAGTGTCTCCTTCAGGTTATCTGGAACTCCTGCTGCCCTGAAATACCTATTACAACTAACAATGAACAACTCTAGATCGTCATCCTTCTTCAGATGCTCCGGAATTATTCTCGATATTAGGTGGTCCGCGTTCGTGGCAAAGGCCGCCATGTTAGAATTGATGGGCACTCCATCATCAAAATCGATCTTCGAAATTCTTCACTCCGTCATCTACCTCCTCATAATCTTTGATGGCCTCGACGTCTAGCAGAGTTTTCACTTAAATAGTTTTTACATTTTCTTTGGTCTGCGTTAACTCGAAGAATCTACGGCATTTGGAAATGAAAATTTCGACATCTTCTCCTTTCTTGAATCGATCACGGACAGATCGCGATATGAGGATCTCCGAGGCTTTGGTCGCTATGTTAGAAACGCTGTTTGCAGCGCAAATCTCATCAAAATTGGAGTACATAAATAAAATTTATTCTATTAAAAAAATGTTGCTTTTTTAAATTTTTGAATATTTAAACAAAGGTCTTTTTTTAGGCGTTTTAATTTTACAATTTTTTTAAATTTAACCGTATTATAAATATGTATATAATAAATATATTTATATATAATTTTAATAAGCGTGTTTTTAATGTGTATTTATTGTTTTTTTTTGTAATTACGACTTTAAAATATATTGAAATTAAAATATCTATATTAAAATATAGCAACTATTCCTTACACCCCCTATGACGCATCAAAGACGGGGATATATTTAATTATAATTAAATTATATTTAAATTATAAATATAAGATTATTAAATAGAACAAATACTTAACAGATAAATATACAAATATGATTACCGAAATCAGTTCGCGACCGTCCAGTAAAGCGTCCTCGCGGCGATCCTTGTTAATCTCACGACACCCGGGATCAGTGGGTCATTTACAATCATCGATTGAAACCCTAACGAGGGCGTTTCGACATTCTCGTTTTCTCTTACACGTTAAGTCCTTATCTATTGTCTCAACGACAACAGAATCCCTCCGAATGATCAGCAGCAGCCACTTGATCAATTTGTGTGCCAGTCGCATTGCCCGGCCTTCACGGCGCAAATCTTCATCGAACCTCGCCTAGGAAATTACAGAAAGTTACGGTGTAATTGATCTGATTATCGGTCTTGTCAGACTGCGAACGATATCGATATTCTTCGTAAACACTTGTTTGAGTATTTCCGTAATAGGAATTCATTAGAAAAACCGAAATCGTGAATTGAATATCCTCACTTTGGTTCCTCTGCAATTTCCCATTGAAAAGCGTGACCGACAAACAAACAAACAAACAAACACACTTTTTAGACAAATATTATATATATGTTCATGATAAACTAAAGAATGAAATATTGATATGGCATCTCCTCTGCATTCATTTCTATTAGTCTAGTGAATGTATTTACAATCACTTCATGGGTCTCGAATGTTTTCATATAGGTGTCTACAGACAAATATTTTGAAGAATCAATATGCGATGATTTTATAACTAGACTGAGTTCATATCAATTTCGTCAGCAAATACTTGAAAGTTTTCAACTGGGCAACTGCAATTGAAAAAACGTTAGAGCTTATGAAATCGCCTAAATAACTCTGAGTTGTAAACCCTCGTAGAATATGCTGGTAATTATTCATGCAACATCTAAAATACCAGACAAAGTGATTATTTCTGAAGATAGAATTCAGTTGGGTGTATTCGTACACAACTTAGATTATTTTTGTGGGAATATACGCGATCCTCCTAATGAAGATCCTTCACGGGATGTTATTTGTCATAAATGGAATAAAAAGGAAATTTGTAAAAATCTGTCGATCTGATAATCTAAAACTATGGTAGATTCTACAAATCCATCCATTTTGGCAGTCATTTCATCAGCGGTTGACAGCTCGGTTTCTCGTACAACCATCGATTAGGTTATAAATGGTAAGACTTTTAGACCGTTTTTTTTATACACGTAGCTCTGATAATTTTAATAAAGATTAAATTACACATCTTCTATCTTTAAAACTGTTTCCAGCTTCAGGATTTATTTTTTTAGTCAGCCATTCTCATTGTACATCAATCTAAAGTAATTGTCTAATTAATTGCTCTGTTAAAAATGAGAATTACTGTAACGTCAAATTCTTAGTGTTTAACAATTTTTATTATGATCAGAAATTTATGCGTCAACACAGAAATGTATCAATTTTTTTGATGGACTTTAGTTAATTCTCTCTGCATGAAACCTCATTGTCATTACAGTTCAGCCTCAAGTTCTATTCTATTAAGTGATTGAAAGCCTGCAGTCGTACTATCACAACACTATTCTAGTGATGATCGGTAGTTTATTGCATCAGTGGATCAACTGATGTGTAACGATATTAGTAAACCAATCGACTCTCCTTGCAGGGTTCAGATGCCTAGTGTAAAAGCTACGCACCAAAAGAAAGGCTTAGTATTAGAGTACTCTCAGACTATCGAAAAACAGTTATGCATCTTATTGCTTATTTGCTTCCCAGAATTGATAATTTAGTTCAGAGAATAGTAATTTACAGGGTTTTCAGTGCTCTGAATCTTAAAACCATACACAGCTTTGTTGCTTACCTTTTAGCACAACAAGCGCTATATCTTACTTTCAAAAACTTAATAATGAATATATTCAGGAGTAAAATATTCAGGGTGTTAGAGCCTATTTAGAGGATGTTCTTGCTTGCAATGCCAATTATGAAGAACGTGATACTAATTTAAAAACATTTAGGAATGGAGTCACATCAGTCATCATCACTCTCAATGCAATTAAGTGCTCTTACTGAGATAGAGAAACAGTTTTTTAAAAGAATGTACTAATACAGAAGAAATAAAACGGCAGAAACAAATCAAGAAATCTGTAATTTAGATGCGAACTCCAGGAGGATAGCTACGAAGAAGATAAACTGTGTTAAGTAGAACATGTGTGTCAATCTATGTACGACCAAACTCTCAAAACTTACTATATACAAATATAAATGTATTCATCGTAGACAGGTGAGATATTAAATGCACTTCACTCAAAACGCATGTGGTAGTGACGAAAAAAACACTAATCATATTCAAACTCCAAGGATAGAGGCTGTGGATAATACAAAGTTGACAAATCATTAGGAATGACGACGACATATGGATCAGATACCCTATTCATTGGTGTTCTTCATAATGCAGTAACGGTCTATATAATGTGTTATCTATTAACCTTCAAAATAAATGAAATTAAATAAATAAAATTCAACTAAAAATTAAAGTTTTTGAGTAGCATCAAATAATGCGGTTTTAAGCCTACACCATCTATTTTACCAGATAGAACTGTCTTCCTGACATAAAACTATTTCATATTCATCTTTTCATTGTAGATTTTCGAATAATAAAGTAAAACTTGTCTGGAGATTATTGTTAAAACTTCCTTTAAAAAATAAAAAACACACATATGTCAAGCAACCGAACTATCTCACAGTGAAGGACTTAAAGTTAATTATATGGAATATTTTTAATCTATTCGAAAATGTTTAAAGTAAAACGATTTATTTGTAAAGCATTTTCAAAACAATAAAAGAAAAATAATCAAAATTTCTTTAGTTTCAAGAAATTCTTCAAAACAATGCAGAAAAATCAAATTCATAAAATCAATTTTCCCACAAAATAGTGAACAAATAACAATTCGATAAATTTGTGTTTGTTTAATCGAAGTAGAATTATTTACTTTAATAAGAATAAAATTAAAATTGTCGTTTTTCTTTATTTGAAAGAAAACAATAGATTTGTTTCAATAAAAAAATGCGGGAATGAACGGTCCAATTGGAATTGTCATCCTATTTCTACTAGATCTGTTATGGGAATGTGCATCGAAAAAGTGTAAGTGAATGTCATTTTTTGAATCGATAAATCGTTATTCTTCAGTAATTTTGCTACCATATTATTCGAAATTGTGTAACAATACTCTCCATGGAATCAGCAGTTTCTACGATTTCACAATCAGTCAACAATTGAATTTCGAAACGGCGAACAATATCACGAATGTTGTGCAGAGTCTCCAGTCGAGCTCGAACGACACGAGTCCGTACTTCCCGTTCGACAGCGACCAGCCCCAGTATTACTACTGCCGCGTCTTGATCAAGCCCATGGGCAGAGAGATATCGGACCACGTCGAGAGAGGCGAGTTCAGCTTCTGGAGTCTGCGAGTCCAGGTCGGCTCGGTCAGTGCCGGCAAGAAGTGCTCCGATCGGCTGCTGCTCCAGTATCGCCACAAGGACAACTTCATTTCTAGTCTCGACAGTCACTCGGCCAAGGTCTACAACATCAGCTGCAGCGACTCGCTGCCAATCGTCATTCCCTCGAACATTCGCAAACTCTACATCACGTATTTCTCTCCACCGAATTCCGAAGACGACAATCTCGGATTCACGATTAACGTCACATCATTTATCTACTTTCAAGGAGAACTTTCTCAACAATTCCAAATCGATCTCTGCCATCGTCAAGCCGGATTTTGGTGTGGTCAACCGAACGAAGTCTGTTTATTCCGGGAACTGAAATGTGACGGGTTCGATTCGTGTTTTGATGGCGGTTCAGATGAAGTCAACTGTACGACATCGAACTCGACAATCGGTCTGTTATATCCGAATCTACCATCTGGTAGACTGAAAAGTGCATTTATTGACTATTTACCGTGGTTGGCGTTGGGAATTTTACCTCTCATTTTAATGATGGCGCTTGTTTGTATTTGTAATCAACATCGGAGTGAAATTTTCTTTGAAGGCTATGAAGACAATTTGGATCTCGATAAGAGTCATGATGATAATAATAATGATCAAATGTGGTCGAGTATTGATGAGTTGGATCAAATTGAAAAGGTGGTTTCGGAGAAGAATGAAATTCCTGAAGATTGTGAAGACGATAATGACGAAGAACAGGTCAATTGTCAGTTGGGAGGAACAGGTTGCATTGGTATTAAATTGGTAGTGGATTTTGTTATTTTGCTTCTCACTCAGAACCATTAATTGGGCTGCATACTATTGCTTGCTCGTCTACCGTAAAGGCAGATATAACTTTGAGTTGCACGAGAAATTCTATTAATAAAGGTAAATTATCTTTAATTCAATCATTTACTTTAATTGTCATGTTCTTATCTTGATTATTAAAAAAATATGAGAATCCCTCTGACTTGTCGTTACAATAATTCTCAAGATGGTTTTCAGTAATAACCGCAATATTCAAATAAATATTTGTTGAATCTCTGGCTATTTGATCTAATTGGTTAAGATTAGTTGATAAATATTTGGATAATATTTTTATATATAATAGATTCATTAAAAATATTTTTTATAATTTTAGATATTAATCAATAGTTGATATTGTCTAAGCATTATGGATTCACAATATAACCTAATAATTTTGATCGAAATTTGTCTAAAAAAATAGAAAACTCATTTTAACTTCAATAAACTAAATTTAATTAACTGATTTGGCTTTATTTCTACAAAAAACAATAAATAATTTTATACAGTCAAACTGTAATGATAAAAACAAATTAAGAACAATTAACAGAAGGGCAAATAAAAAGTAGAATTGTTTTTTCCATTCTATTTATTAGCTTGCTTTATATGGAATTGCTTTATGGAATTTAGAAACCTATTTTTGAAGGCTTTTTACTCAATCAATTTTCTTCAAACTTTGTACACGTACTCATTTTCGATGACAATGAATGATTATGTGAAAATTTGATCCAAAAACTATTTAATATCTCAAAATTGGAACAAAACGGTCCCCTCGGAGTTCCTGGACAATATTAGCAATATTATAAATTATAAGTAGTTTTTATTACGTAAAAATATAAATAATGTCCAGTTAACCTATTTAAAGTCTAACTAGTAAATCAAACAAATATTTTTTAATCAACGCTTTATGCAGGCCAAACTCTGCTTGATCAACAGAATTTTTAAATTTTTTATTGTGTTTTTTTAAAATATTTTTCATTAAAATTTCTTTTAATTAAACAAAAACATTAAAAAATTGAAGAAAATCTTTCCCTTGAAATGATTCAAACGCTCATCTATCACCTTTACATGAGAAAAAAATATTCGTGAAAATATTAACACAAACACCTTTTGTCCATTGTAAAATGTATGGAGAATTAAAAATTGAAATTTAGTTAACTTAATTATAGAAATTTTAATCAAAAAAATATTTTCAAAAAAAACAATAAAAAAATTTAAAAAATTCTTTTGGTCAAGTAGAGTTCTGTCTGCATAAAGACTGGTTATAAAAATTTTTTTGATTTACTAATTATTATTATTAACAACAATGAATAATGGATATTTTTGGGAATTGAAAGTTTTTCAAATAAGACTAACGATTATTTAGAATATTGTTTTTTTTTTAATTTCAAGAAACAACAACCCGAGAATTGTTGTTACCGAATGTTAATGAATACGTGATATAAATGTTCGGAAGTTGTTTTTTTTATTATTTGATGAGATGCGAACGAGATATTTAGAATGTAGTAATTATAAATGTATTCATTTGAAATTGTTGTTCTGTTTTTCTTAAGCTAGTTTTCTTTTTAACGGTAATTAATTATCTTTAATATTTTTATTGATAGATTTTTTATCTATTAAAAAATTCTTTATTAAATCCATTAAAATTATTGTGTAATATATTATATATTAGTAAATGTATATACGTAAGCACACATCGCATAAAAGAAAACAAAACACAGATCATACTGCCATGATTAAATGTCAATCTAAAACTACGAAAGATTTATAATGGATATAATTGAGGAGTTAATACTCGCCTTTTGAATTTGTTTTTTTATCTTTGTAACATATGCCGGGATCTATAACTTTAATGAATCTGCTTGACTGGAATTGTTCATTAATCCGTGTTTTTAAATGAAATTTTGTCTCTCCATTTGCAGGTTCCAATAGTATCTTGAGAAATAATTAATCTTAGACCTTTTCAGGAGTCCGAATGGAAGTCGTGTATCAGAAACATGCAACTGATTATAGGTCTACCCACTCCAGAAAAAAAAACTTTTAGAACTTTGCCCCTATTATCCCGCATAGAAGTAACGAGGTAAAGTAGGTCTTACGAGGACCACCTTTCTCTTCAAAAGAATATTTACAGAATTCAGTAGATACATTTCTGGATGAAATGCATCTATTTTCTTTGAGCATGCATTCTTAAACTAACCAAGCGTTGGTAAAACATATGTTAACATTTCCGGAATCTCATTTTAAATTCACTGAATTTATAATAACTCATTTTTAAAAAATAGAAAAAAATAATATTATTCAGGATCACATTTTTTATTTGTATAAATTAATTAATTAATTCAGTGTGATATGATTGTAAAATTTAACAGATAAAAATATTTTTTTTGATAGAGTGAAAAGGTAATGTAAAATTTTCAAACCTTCTTTATTAAGAATATTATTATTATTCATTTGACTCAATTCTTGATGTTTAGCGATAATTTTTTATAATTATAATATATTAATAATTAAAAAAACTCAATATTTATTGAAAAAATCATTTAATTTTATTTACAATGTATGTATTTAATCATAATTTTATTTTAAATTATTTTTTATAAATTATTTAATAATTTTAGCAATGAGTAAGAAAAAGAAAAAAAATATCGATTTCGCGTTTTAAGAATTACAAAGACCTCAAAAGTACGATCTGGAAAATGCAAATTCTGCAAAAATACTATCAATGATGGTATTTCAATAACATCCAATTATCTGAGGCATCCTAATAAATTTTATTGCTTTTAGTTTTTTAGTTTTAAATCTATGACTTTTCTTATAATACTGAAAATGAAATTTAATAAAATAATACACACACACACATATATATATATATATATATATATATATATATATATATATATATATAT
>MQRK01252756.1:0-16801 GCA_001938485.1 Girardia tigrina | reverse complement strand
ATATATATATATATATAAACAGTCGAAAACACCTTAGAAACCATCACCGTTACCTTTAAAATCATGAAAAACACCTTAGAAATCATCGAAAACATGTAAAAAACACCAAATTTACACAAAAAGTGCTGAAAATTAATACTGCACTCGTTTATACAGTGCTGCACATGTGCTGCCTAGGTTGCACTGTGTTACACATGTGTTAATCAATAACACACATGTGCTAATCAATACTTCACACGTGCAGCCTACCTAGGCTTAGTGCAAGTGTACAAAATCAATAAGTTCACAATTGTCCAAAGTGCAAAATATTCATGATTTAATATAATATAGTTTAAAGTGAGGCAGAATGCTCACAGTTTGGGAGAATGCCCATAGGGTATAGAGGTCCAAGGATGTAAAATATCAAAATTCTGCATGAAAACATGTATAGAAACACATAGATCAATAGTCGGAATATGATATTAGATACTTGAAAAAGCGCACACATCGATTATTGAGATGTTGTGTTTTATAGTGTAAAGTGGTGTAGAACTCTCATAATGTATAGCCTAGGCAGAGGTCCAAGGAAGCAAAATATCAAAAATCTGTCTGAATACATGCATAGTAACTCATATATGAATAGTCAGATTCCATATCAACTTTTTTGAAAAAAATCGATACCTAGTGCTTTTTCGAATAAATGCACATTATGTGTGCAAATATTATATTATAGATATATATTATATTATATTATACTATATTATCAACCATTACCGTATCAATCATTCAAAACTTGACGTATCCAAGGTGATATCGTCATGCATCCATCATATCAATGTATTGCATTCATCATGTCAATGCACAGTTGAACATGTAAAAAAATACAGAAAATACTGAATAATATATAAAATACTAAAAGAACTACCTTATCAACCATTACCATCATGCTACAACCATCAAATATACATTATCAAACATACCATCAACCATCAAATTTACCATATGAAACATCAAAAATACCTTAACAACCATATCATCAACCATCACATTTACCTCAACAACCATCTAAATCACCATATCAACTATCCAATATACCTTATCAAACTTTCAGAAAGTGAACATTTTATTATAATATACATATGTAACTTATATATTATATTATTGTTATATATTATATACAATCACTATGTGTATCATCAACTATTTAATGAAGAATTATCACAATATCAACCATTTATATTAGTACATTACATACATATATTATTCTTACATACTATATGATTACAACACATTCAACACAGTTCAAATGTTTCTATGGTGTTACATATATTTATATATATTTATAGTTATATATATATATATATACACGTTATATATTATATTATTATCTATTTGTATTAATATATTACGGTTTTATATCACACTGAAACTTTTAAGTTTTTCAAATGTATTAGGTGCTACATTCTAAAAAGATGCACGGGTTGCATTAAAGTTATTCTTAACAAACTTCCTTGGAAATAAGAAATATATTGATTACGTAAATTTTGTACAAACAAGCATTGATGCATACCAACATCTTGATTCCTATGTATCTCAGAAAATTCATTTACTCAACTAAATTTATTCTCCTACTGACTGTGGATACAGTAATAGCGAGCAAACTCCATTATATAACTCTCTAAAAACCATAGTTGGAAAAACAGAGGCAAAAGCTAGTCAGTCCAGGTGCATGTTGGTGGTAGACGGTCACTTCAATTGCCGCATACACTTTGACGGAGAAAACAAAACACCCAGCATCTGAAAGTATGCACACAGTGCACACATGTCGGATAATGAGGAAAGATTATTATTAATCGCTGAATAGGAAGATATGAAGGTATTAAACTCATTTTTTCGCCATAATGAGTGTAAAAGCACCAGCTGGACCCACCTTGCAACGAAGAGGAGGGAGGTACTGGATTACTTTCTGGTGCGTTCAGAAAAATGAACAAAATCAAAGATGTACAATAAAAGCATCTTTATGACTGTGGATCCGTTCACAATTGCGTAGTCTTATATCTAAAAACAAAAGAATATAAGACAACTAGTACAAAATGGAAGCCAAAAAAAGAATTGAATAAAAGCATTCGGAGATATCTTGTAACTTCTGACTGCTAAAATTTGTCGTCCAAGCTCCCGAGAACTATTGGGGAAACAGGAACAGGATGGAAAAACACGAGGAAGTTATTACAACACTACTGGAAAAGTCTCGAAAGATCAAAAGGACATTTTTAAAGGGAAGCTGGTTAAATAATCACAAAAGTGAACTAAGTCATCTCATAAACGATAGGAGTCACCCCAGAAAGAAATGGATATTGCACCCTTCCACAGAAAATCTGCAGTGCTGAAGAGCCGCATGAAACAAAATAACCAGTTCCAAGCCTGAAAAACTGATCAATATCAGTAATGAGATTGAACAAAGTTTAAATGTTGGAAGCATCAAGAAGAAAGGTGTGGCTTATCTAGAATTGCGTGTCCTAGAGAATCCAGAAACGAAAATACACACACTTTTTACACCTGTGCCATCAGTCTCTAATAGTCAGATGGAAAGTCATTATCAGAAGCTCTTTAAAGCGCGCTCACTTATTGCGTGAGCGGATATGACTCGGTTCCTTGCGAAACGTTGTATCGGTATAGATCCACCGAAGACAGAAGAGGTACGACTTGCCATATCACAAAGGAGTAATGGAAATACACCGGCTCAGATGGGGTGATTTTCAAACTGAAGCACGATTTTGAGATGATTTTGAACGGGGATGATCATACGTTCCCCATGGCTTGGAGGAGTGTAAAAGTATTAAAACTCTTCATCGGAAATGGTGCAAAGTCTGATCCAAATAATTATAGAGGTATTTTTCTCTTGGAAGTCACCCCCAAAGTGTTTGCGCGAATAATCATAAATAGAAAGAAACTGGTAATGGAAGAAAGGTTAGACCCTTGAGAGTTTGCTTTTCGGCTGAATAAAGGTACTATGCAAGCTATATGTATACTCAGATGGATACAGGAAGAAGGTCGATATAAGAACCAGAAAGTATTTCTGATATTCATCGATATGGAAAAGGCATTAGATAAAGTCCCACGTAAAGTTCTGTGGGCCTGCCTGAAAAGATTCGGCTTGACCGACTAGATTCTCTACCTGATCAAGGAATTCCATGAGAGCATTATTGCCTCGGTGGGGATTGAGAGATTCTCAGGGAAAGAGGTGTCAGCTAGGTATGTGTGATACATAGTCTTTTTAACTTGATTTTCAATGGACTTATCAAAAACTTACTGAAAGGATTCAGGGGAGGAATTACCCTGATCGACGAGCATAGTGAACAATTTCAAGTCAATAGACTTCAAACACGGATGATCTATATATCACCGACTCTGATATTGATCGTGCCTGTAAAAACCTAGGTATATTTAGAAGCCCATTTTCAGAATTTGGGTTGACTATTAGTGCATCTAAGATGAAATTCATGTGCATAACTGTTGACTCGGGACAAGAATATCGCAAGTGATGTATGATGACAAATTCATAGAATTGGTGAGAGAGTTCTGTTACCTCGGCATTACAGGGATGAAATACGGTTGCTGCATTCGGGATATCGGTCAACGGTTGCGTTGTGGAATAAGTAAGTTACAAGAACTACAGCATACAATTCAAAGTAATCAAGCTCCTATAGCTCTGAAAAGAAGACTAATCGAATCAAGCATTTTTCCGGCAGTGTATTGTGGGAGTGAGTGCTTGGCAACACCTGAAAAAGAGGTAGCCCGACTAAAACCTTTTCATAATACTTGCACATGCACTGCTCTTGGTAAAACTAAACTTGACAGAATACGTAATACAGATATGTCAATTGGTTTGACTGAGGCGCGTGTGGTACTGGTGAAACGGCGTATTGTATTATTTGAGTACAATAGACGAAAAGGTGTACGTGAGGTAAAAAGAGTATTAAACTGTTAAATGACCTCAGGAAAAAGATAAGTCAGTAGCCATAAAAAGCAGTTGATGAAAGTGTGCATCTCCCGCGATATACTCTGCTTATTTGGCGACCAAGAAGATACCAGAAATTCTCGACACTGATGAAGAATTCAAACACCTGATCAAATGAACTGTGTCTGAAAAACTGACAGAAGTGATTGAACAGGGAAAATAGTATCCGAAAGAGTGCAATGCACGTATCGTTCTTGTTTCAAAGCTTTTGCGGAATAGAAGGAACTAAAAAAAATACATCTAAAGCGTGAATACAGCCACGACGCCGCAGCGTCACAATGGTGACAAACCTTTCGAATGTCCCATGGAAAATTTTCTCAAGACCTATAAAACGGATGGATGATTATAGCGACATTTATTGATCGATCACCGAACCCAAGGATGTACATTGGTACTAGTGCTTCATAAAATAACTTAGATGAAAGATGTACAAAATCTTCAAACCCGATCGCGATGACTGATATGTCAGTGCCCTTCGACGATTCAAGAATGAGTCTTGTGAATGCTAATTTAATATTGTTAAAAATAATTTTATTAAAGCTTTTCTAATAAATGAATTTTATTAAAAAACGTTAACAAAATTATTTTTTAACAATATATATATATATATATATATAATACTAAATTTTATACGAAAGAGTAGAGAATTAAAACATAAATTATATTTATTTTTCCCAACATTTTTATCATTTTAATTAGTTTCAAATTTTTCTAATAGATTTATAAATTTGCTCAATAATAAACCGAGGAAGTATTCAATTCCAGGGTTCTTTCATCATATGATTTAATAATATCAGTCTGCAAGATATTTGAGATTAATGAGAATTTAAAAATAGATTTTTATTTTTATTATTATTAATTTTATAATTATTACTATTATTATTATTTTTATTATTATTATAATATTTTGACACGTAACCTTTTGAGATTTACATAGTCGAATTATTATATTTCTTTATGCTTCTACAAAGATCTTAACACTTTGAAGATCGCATGGGCTGCAACAGATATCCAAGTAAAGTTCATTTACAAAAACATGAATGATCACCGAAGAACGAGACAAAGACAGATTGAAAGCTGGTGAATCATATCACAATTCAATCAAAAAAGGAATAGAAAAATGTTTTTTTGCTTGCGGCTGTCAAAGGGTTAAAGAATTTCTAGTAGCTATTTCTTTACTTGCGGGGATATTTCATAATGTGGATTTTTTTTCTTTCATATGTCAAACATACAAATAAGTTAAATAACATGAAACAAAAAGCTCTCTCAATTTTGTTTTCAGGACTGACCTGTGTTAAATACACTGAGTAACAAATCTTTATAAAAGTCATGTTTCATGACACTTTTTAGTGTTTCTTAATGTAATTTTGCGCGCTGATTCAGAAAAAAATAACCTTCTACGGTTCAAAAGATAAACTAAATTTTATATAATTAACATATACAAGAAATCAGCTTTAACTACCTTACACAAAATTAGCAAAATATCAACATAACTGAGAGTTACAATGTCTCCTTTGTGTATACAATAAATAAAATGATTCAAGTAATCCTAAGTTCTTCAAAAATGCATAGTACATTGTTTTTGTCTCCTATGAGATGTGTCATCTGGGCGCACCAAACTCTATATAGTCACCCATCATTGCTTCGTCCCAACGCCCTTGATATCGCTTCTCCATCACCGTAATTTTCTAGTTGAACCTCTCACCGTGCTCTTCGCTAACATCTCCGAGATTTTGTCTCCATGTGAGAGTGCAGATAATGCAGCTTTTTTTTGACATTCTACAACCAAAATCTTGGTAGCTGTTGAGTAATTCTTCAATCAGTTCCTTATAATTATCCGCTTTGTTGTTGCCAAGAAAATTAGAAACTACATGCCTGAAAGCAGTCCAGGCTCTCTTTTCTTTTTCTTTTATTTTACCTTCTAGACTTTCTGATTCGATCGCCTGTCTCACTTGTGGTCCAACAAACACACCTGCTGAAACTTTAGCTTATGATAGCTTGGGAAACAATGGGCTGATCTGTTTAAGGATTTAATCACTAAGATCTAGGGCTGTTACAAATTGTTTAATCAATCCCAGTTTTATATGAAGTGGAGGTAGAAGAATTTTGTCAGCAGAAAAAAGAGCAACATTTTTCACGCTGTATGCACCTGTTTGCAAGTCACTTCGTTCAGGCCATTCTCTTCGGACATAATGATTTGCTCTGTCTATGCTATCCCATAAACAAAGAAAACAAGGGAACTTTGTGAATCCACCTTGCAATCCAAGAAGAACTAGGTTTGGATTCTGGTATTAAAATTAATTTATAATTACTATTTATAAATTTAAATTCATTTTTTAGATGATATTGAAACATTATAGCACTGAAAGAAAGTTATATTATCAAGCAACCACGACACTTGAGCATAATTATTATTGATCGGAGATTGGTATAATTTCGTTATGTTTACTTTATAGAAATCTATTGGTATTTGACAATCTTTTTCTGTGTTTGGAGAAAATTGATGTTTTAACATTTTTAACTTTTCGTTATTAATTAAACGTAGACTGCAGTAATCATTGAGGGTTGGGATGGATGCGGATTCATAAGGATATCCGTTAGATTTATCAATGATACAATATCATTAATAATGATAATAATAATATTCATAATAATAATATAATATTAAATCTTTGTGGAAATTAATAATAATATTATGACTACTAATAATAATATTGACTATGATGATGATTATAAATTATTTTAATAATACTAAATAATAATACTAAATATTAATAACAATATTAATAATAATAATGTATTAAACACCCATCAAAATAATTAACAATAATTTAAAAATTTTATTAAATAAAGATTATCAACTAAAGGTTGTTAAGGTTTATTAATTAATTAGTCCATTCAAAGTTAATCTTTCTCCTGTCTCCGCTCGATAAGTTAGCGTTTCCAAATAGTAAATTTTTCCAATAACTTCTATCTGATTTTGCGGGGTTAAGTTTACGACTTGAATTGATTGATCGACCACCGTTGGTCTTGAGGTTTGAGTTCCGCACTCAAGGTATTTTTCCCGATAAGTTTGTGAACCAACACTAATTATTAAATCTTCTTTAATTCCTTTCGTCAGTGTCGTAATCAGATCTTCCTCGTCTAACAACTCTATTTCGGGATCCACCAACGGGTCTAAATTTACTTCATGTATCTTTAATTCTTCTTCGAGATTTCTTTTTCTTCTTTTCTCATCGATCACCATTCTACAGTCTGGCATTGTTTTTCTTTTTTGGGTTTCCACTTCTATGGATTCCCAAATCTTATGGTCGATATAAGTCGGCTCGATTGCCTTATAAATATCCTTAATCGCGAAGGCATCTTCCATAGCGTTATGATGACCAGGAATTTGAATATTTCTATTTAGGATATTCTTTGCCAATATTTGTAATTTAAAAAAATGCCTCCTTCTGTGGGTTACTGACCCATCTCATATAATGTACTGGCCGCTGATAAATCCCTAATTCCTAGTAGTCCCTTTTTATTAATGTTTAATATCCTTAGTTCTAGTTGGAGGTCGTGTCCAACTAAAATTTTCCCAAAACACAGTCGCTGGACTTCTTCGATGACTTTGTATTCATCCCTCTGCTTCCTCATCATCGGTTCTGTAATGCCGTGATATTTTTCTCCTGTGCTTTTTATTTTCTGTCTGGGCGTGGTCAGTGTATTTAGCAGTTTTTCACCCTTAAATATTTATAATTGCGATGGAATAAATAGATAAAACTAATCCTAAGGTTTTATCTATTTGTCCTGTCGTAAATTCCGCATTCATAAATATTAGATTTTCATGTATTTCTTTCTTCGATAAAGGTTTTCTTATAAAGCTTTTTCTCTGACTGAAATCTTCCTTTGTTGGCTCATATGACACATTCTCCAACTTTTCTTTATGAACCCTGATTTTTGGGTTATAATTTGGACTTTTTGGTGTCTTCCTATACTCAATAGCGACTATTGCGGGAGCGTTGTAGGCGCGCACATAAAAATTTAATTGTTCTTCTTTTAATTTCCAACTTGTTAGTGGCTCTAACACATTTAATTCGTTTTCGGTGACGCGAGATGCTATTGTTTGATCCGCCAAAAATCTCTGGAAATTTTTTGAAATTTCCACCCTAAGAGTAACTACACGGAGTTCTAATTCTCCTGACCATTCCTTTGGGAATATTTCGCGCAATCCTACGGGTTCCTTATGCGTCGCAAATATATATCGACCTCCAAATCGACACCCTAATGCCGTTTGGAAAAGCTAAATTGTCCGTAAGGGCTCTATATACTTTCTCTCGGCCTAACATTTTTGATAAAAAGAGATACACTGCGTTTTCCCTAAGTATTCATTTTTCTAGGATTATTCTGTCGGGGTTTGATTGCTGTTGAATTTGATTTTCTAAAAGAAAGAAAGATGTAGATTATATATTTTTTTTCTTTTATGAAACTTTAATTCGAATAACAAATATTAACAAGTCAAAATAATAATAACTCAATTCTTGATGACAGAAGAGAAACACAAAACAATATTTCGTACGAGTTAATAGATTACAGTAAAAACTGTGAATCTCCTAAAACGAACGATATTGTACTTTTTAAATTAAACCTTCTTCTCCAATACGGTGTACTTATGGTTTAACAATATTTTAATAAAATAAAAATAAAATAAGTTTTGTATTTACGTTACTTGTTACGGCGACTTCTTCTTAATTAAATTTCCTGCAGATACTTTTGGGCAAACTAAAACTAAATTTGCTGCTGTTTATATAGCAGTTTTCCTCAGCCTTGAAAATTGATGAGATAAAACAAAGACTAAAATATTTATAATTTTTGATGAAGTAAAACAAACATTTATAATTTTTAATTCCAAGTTTTGTTAAACTAAATATTATTTTGTTTGAAGTTAATAATTTGACTAAAAGAATTATTTAAAAATTTCCTATATAAAATTTTATCAAAAGTGTTCACAAATATTTTTCGAAACCCTAACATGTTTATATTTAATGAAAGTGTTCGAAATAACATTATTTAATTTATTAAACTTAAAAAATTATAACTTATAAATGAACCAAAACTTAAACTATGGAAAAGCCAGAAAAACCCTTTCAAAGCATGAAAACCCGCTGATGATAATAAAGTTGTTAAAATTCTTAAAAAAAAGAAAGATATAAATAAATAATTAGTACAAATAATAAAAATATTAGTGATTAAATATTTTAGAAATATTTCTATAAAATATGAGATCCTATGAGAAATATCTGCTTGACAAAAATTTCATGACACAAATAATTAATGTATAATTAATAAAAATAATCTTCAAAAGATTATTTTTAAAATATAATTTAACGTCGTCTTCTTTGTTTGAACCTAAAAGCATGGATATTTTGTTAAAAGCAAAAGATTAACATTTGAGATTTCGAAAGAATACCTTTATCATTATTTGACACATTCCGGACGTTGTAAACGGTTACATTTAATCTGTGAGTGTCACTGTGGTATTTCAAAGAGATACAAATTTCCGGACAACCGCTTATCTAAAAATAATAAAAAATCTAAACATGAAAGTAAAAATGATCAAAATTTTGTCAGATTTTCATATCGTACTGCTCAATTAACGGCAAAATATCTTTTAAAATCTTTGTCTTAAAAAATATTAAGTCGATACAAATTATACTGAATGAAAATTATCCAAAAGTTTTCTTGATCAAACAATTTGTTTTAAATTCATTGAAAAATAAATTAAGTTAAGATTTAATTTTTAAAAGAAAAAATGTTTGCTGAATAATCAAATATTAAAATGATCATGAAGTTGTTTTAATAAATAAAACGATTTTTTCAAGTTTTGATTACCTTGAAAATTTGGACATTGTTAGAAGTGATTTAAATAATTTTTATGAATGAAATTTTGTGGCGAGAATTTAATTGGAATCCATCTTATTTTGCAAATCAAAAAAATTTTGTAACGAGAGTTTTCATGGAAATTGTTGATTGTAAAGAAATTGAACGAGACTTGACGAATTTTATTGTGAAATAATTTTGAATCAAATAAATTTTTTATGAGAAAGCATTGCTCGAAAATTCAAATTTGAAATGAATTTCGAACGGAAAGAAAAGAAAAATTGTCAACGAATAATTTAATGAAAATAAAACCGACGATGAATTGTACAAATACAACATGATTTTTTTGTATTATGAATTTAATCGAGTATAACTTAGAAAAAATTGATCAGCCAGAAAAAAACAGGAAAATTTTTCAAATCTTAAAAGAAAAGTTTATTAACCAAAACAGAATGATTAGAACCACGAGTGATCTAAATTTTCAATCGATCGTTGATTTAATTCCAGCACGTTATAAGCCTATCAGTGATGAATTGTATCTCGTAAATTTCAATTTGAAACATCTCAATCTAATTACAACATGACGTTCGGCAGTCGTTATGTGGTTGTTTAAGTTACTTTTGAATTACAACATCAAAGACGGTGAGAATAGATTTGTTGTAATGTTCCCCAAACCCTCTACCGGCGCCACTCTAATCTGCTATCAATTAATTTTAAAATTTATTAAAAAATTATCTCGACAAATCATACAATATTACTAAATTAAATTTTTGAAATGAAGAACACTGATTTGAATAACATGACGAAATCTAGAATCAAAATTATCAAATACTTTCAATAACATCCATTAGACTCTGCTGAACTTTCACAATACTATTTTTATTTATTTTCATGCTTGAAATATGTTTTGAAAGGGAAATATTTCAATAATACTGACGAAATTTCCAGAATAGTTTACTGTGGGTCAATGTCAATTCCTCTGAATTTCTTGTAATTGCAATAATAAAGCTTAAATATGGATGGTGAATATGTATTTGATAGTGATTGTAAGGGTTTACCTTGATTCAAATATTTATTTTTTCTTATGCAGTAAAGGTCAAATACAATCGAGTTATTCAAACATATATTTTGTGTCTTTTGAAATTCATTTTACAAAATCGATAAGCGAATTTTCTTTTTTGAAATACAATTTACGAAAATGAAATATATTTGTAATGTTTTTGAAATTTAATTAACATCTTTCAAAATACACATTAAAATAGTATAAGAATGCGTAACTTTATTCCACGTTTTTATTAGAAAATGTTCAAATCAAAACAACACGAAATTTCGATATTGAAAAGACAAGATCTATAAGCATTTAGAATATCTTTTAAATGAATATTAAATCTGATGATACATTTTTAATTTGATCTTTATTAATTTGAATTTTCGATAGTTTCAATTTAGGTTGTCGAAGACAAGTTTGTAAAAAGAATTATGAATATGAATACCACTGAACGGATGGACGTGACAACCTCCGTCGTGTCAAATAGATAAACATGCAACAAATAGAAGATAAAATTCTGTGTTTCTTAAACACTCCAAATTTTCGATATTTCAACAACACGAATAAATAATAAAAGTATCATGCAAATATAAAATTATCAAGCATTTACTTAATTAAAATTTATCGTAAGATAAATAATTCTTTTAAAATATAATTAAAAAGGTCAAATGATAAATAATGTTTTCAATACTCCATTTGTATTTGAATAAAAACTTACTTTTTAAATAAAACTATTTGATAATCATAGGAACATAAAAGTTTGGAAATAATAGCTGATGTAATGTACAAAAATTTTATTTAATAATGTAATTAATAATTATCTGAAAATACCATTTATATAACATGAACATTAACTACTGAAAACAACGAATAATTTCTGTTGATTTTCATTTTCTGAAAGTGTTTTTTGAAGGGTTCAAGTTATTACTTGTTTCGCGCTGCTAATAGGATTTAAAGGTTGTTGAGATAACGCACATTTTACAATCATTATTATTATAACAGTCTTGATCATGATCTGAACAATCCCTAATAAGGTTTTTATACTTTGACATCTTTCTTGATTGAAAAATAAGATAATTTTGAAATCCATATTGTGAGGAATATTTGGTGTGTTGATGTTTTTGTGTTGTGTTTGCATGTTTAAATATTGTGTGCCTCTCCTAATCAGACGGATGATTAATATTTTAATTCTTATTATCTGAAACTAATTTATTCAAATTTAGATTTAATATTCAAATTTTTAATTTTTATTATTCTAAATTTTAAATAATTTTATTGATTTTATTTTGATAAATTTTAAACACTTAAAATTAAATTAATGTTTAAAAATGATTATAAAAAGTAATTTTATTTTAGCCAATAAAATGTAAATTAAATATTTTAAATAAAATAATTTTCCTCAAGTTAGTTCATATTGGAATGAGAAGTATTAAACATTGAGTGATGGATTTAAGTTAAAGCAATAATATTGATTGTCATAGAGATGATCAAAATTGTGAATGTAATAAATGTTCTGTCAAATATGTGAGTTCTCTTAACACATATTATTTTAACCAATATTCACTATAAAATTTTTTAATTTTAATTAAAACATTCAGTAAAGTATTTATTTAATTATTTGTTTTTTTTCCATATAATTAACGCACCCTGTTATTCTTCTGTTGGTGTGATTCGTTGGTAATTCTTCTTTTACCTCCTATTATTGAATTTTGTTGTTAATAATAATTGTTAGATACACTAAATAATTTATTTATTTTTCTTTATTATATATTTGAAAGAAGGTAATTTCGACGACTTGAATAATTTTATCATATAGATTCCCTTTTAATCCATAATAGTTTTGAAAGCCAAAAACTTTTTTTGTAAACACAATTTATCAGCACTTTCTTTACAAACATTAACTTTCTAATATTTCATATAAACACTATCATTTGATATTTAACCCCGCAGTTGTGTTCATCTTCCTCACACATCTTAATAAATAATAGCCATTGCTCTCCAGTATCTCTAATTGTTTTCAACACAGATTTGTCCCCAATTACCTCAACAAAATATTTGACTATTTTTCTCCACCTCCTAGTTGAAACGGTTATCCGATCCGCGGTCCCTAGGCTATGGAATCAGACCACAAAAGAGAAAAGAAAGGAACAATCAGAATCAAGTCACAATCCTTTTCTCGAACAAAGGCGTCAATGAGAGTCTTTAGGTTGTAATATTGACAACATTTTGCCTGTTAAATAAAAGCTCAGCTTCTATTTGTAATCTTTACACACATAATATTTGATATACATTTTTGAGTAAGAGTATTATGTTTTAAACTATATAAAAGAATCTTGGTATCAATTATAGAATTCACTGATGTCTCTCTCCCTTTTTTGTAAAATCTCTTCACATTTTAGGCAAATAAACATTTTTTTCTATGTAAAAATATTATACGGGATATTGACATATATATATATATATATATATATATATATATATATATATTTATACTCAACTATCATTTTATTGTTCACCTGCCTTAATCTCATTTCTTATTACTTTGATAATTTTAGGCATAATCTTGCCTTTCTTGAATTATTGTTAAGGTTTTTAAGATTATTCATACAAGAATTCCGTCAGTTATTTATAATAAGTTTTATATTTCGTAATTAAAAAATGTATATTTCGGAACAATACTTTTGTTAGAATTTTGCGGAGCTTGCATAAATTTTTAATTTATAATATTTAAAATTTATCAAGTGAACTATCAAAATATTTCAAAATATTTCATACATTAAAATATAGTGGAGTAAAAATATGTTTTAGAATTTTTAGGGTTGAAAATATTTTAAATTAAAGTCTAAAATGATAATTTTATTATTGAAACATCAGTACAAAAGTGAAAATTTATGAAAAGGAAATTTTATAAGAATATAAAACGAAATTAAAACTTTCGTAAAACAATTTCGTAACATATTTCGCATAACATTTTATGAAATAACAATTTTTTAAAATGAAAATTTTATAATAATAAAAGTGGAAAGTTTAGTTTAATTTTTTTTAAAAAAATATATGCTTAACGATTAAAATGGAAACTTAATAATTTGAAGATTTTTAAAATGAATTAAAATAAAAGAATTTAAACAAAATTTTTAAAAAATAAAATTTCAATAAAACAAATATTATAAAAATCATTTTGAAAATTCTAAAAAAAGATATAATAATTTAATTATTCGTATTTATATTTCATTATCTTTATGTATAAATGGTTTGTGCGAAAGAAAAATTTCTCCTCAAAAATTTCTTCAAAAAATATGTTTTTGTGTTATATTAATAAAATTTTGAATGTCAATTTCCGATTCTTCTTTTAACCAAGATTAAAAAAACCATCTCGAACCAAACAACTGTAATTATAATATTAATTATATCATGATAATAATTAATTTAAATTATTTTTGTCAAATTTTTATAAATTATTGAATAAATTCCATTTTAGTTTGTTATAATTATAAAATATTTTTAATTTTAATTTTAATTAAATATATTTTATAAATTTCACAAAGTTCCATAATAAATTATTTCATCCTATTTTTAATATTTATTCATTTGTTTTAATAATATTAATTTTCTTTTTGTTCTTTAAATTCCAAAAAATATGATATCAGTTCTTTTTTATAGAAAAAAATCAATAAATTAAAACAAATTGATTATTTGAAGTAATAGGTTAAAACAAATATAAAATATTTAAAGAAAATAAAAGCTGTAACATTCAATATAAAAAACCTATTTCAATATTAAATATAGAAAATAATAAATAATTTATTAAACAATAATTAATTTATTCCCAAAATGTCACGAAAAAAGTGAATAATTTTTTGTTTTGTGTATATTATTTTAATAATTAATTCGAACGAAAAACTCAATAAAATTTCCAAATTTTTTATAAATAAAATCAATTTTTCATGTATGAAATTTCAGATCAGTCATCATTGAAAAAATAAAATTTAGAAATTAAATAATAGTTATTATTAAATTAAAATAATTCCAAAGTCTTTTATTAATTGACTTGCAATTGATAGTAATTGTTTAAAATTTTCGATAAAAGGAAGTGGTATTTTCATCATTGAAAAGTTATAAAATAATGTATAAAAAGTATTATTATTTTTTAATATGGAATGAGAAATTCATTAAAAAATGATTAATTATAATGATAATTGCATTGAATTTAATTATTAATATTAATCATTTCAATAAAGTTGAATCAACATCGTTCATTGAACGAATTTAAAACTTGGGGGTATGATAATATACAACAGTTCAATGATTATAGGGCCCCTCTCTTCTCAGTTCCTTAGCTAGTTGATCTACTCAAGAAATGTAAATGGTAAACTTCCTAGACTCTTTCAGCATTCAGAATGTTTAGTTGAGATCTAATTTAAACTATATTTTTCTCATTTGTTCGTCATTGCAGACTTAAATAATTTCATGTGGCAAAAATTATCATTGAAAAAATCAAATTTTGACTGTGACTTGAAAATTGATATTTATTTTCTTTTGCGGTTCAATTAACAAATCCGACATCAAAAAGAGTTCTCCTTAATAAAATTTATTTTCTAATCCACAGTTTACCAATTTCAAATTTTGCACTTCTTTTCCAATTTAATTTGAAATATTTGAACAACACACATTTATTATAAAATATACATTAAATAAAAATACAATAAATATATTTACTGAGAGAGTAATAAACACATCCGAACATCATACCAAAGTTACATGAATTAAATCAACAACAATTGTAATTTACAAATCATCATATATGGCAAAATATAATATCACGGTACTAAAAACACTTCGAGAAAGAGAACCGGAATCAATTTACCTTAAAAACAGTTTACTACTAAATCCATTCAAAAAGGTGCACCAGTACAGTCAGTTTTATGAAACTTCATCGCTGTCGTCCTGGAACTGTATTTCCGAGAGAAATCCGTTATATCAGAAAAACAGGGAACTTTTGATGAACAAACTTTGTTTCCAGCGACTTGTGAGAGAGATCGCAAGGAACTTCAAGACTACTTTGTTATTTCATTCATTCACAGCCTCTTTTCTTCAGGAAGAAAGCGAGACTTATTTGGTTGGATTATTTAAAAACACAAACTTGTTCGATTTTAAGGTAAGAAAGTGTTGATCAAGCTAAAGGATAATTAAATTGTTATCTAACTAAATTTTGGTATTTCCAAACCAAAATTATTATGCTTATTGTTGTGTCTTCACATGCTAGCAATTAAAAAACCTTGAATAATAATTACCTATCACAACATATTTTACTCCAATTCATTTAAATGTGGTTCTACTTTTTTTAATCAAACCATTCGTTCTGAACAGCTCAACTAAGACTTATTTCATACCCTGATTCTTGGATTCAGAACTTATTCCTTGGTTATTTACCAAGAATTTCAATTCATGAGCATTGCTTTGATATCAGGGATATTCAATTCTTATTTTGCTCGTAATGTGAATAATAGTTTAAAACATTCAATATTGGTCTGACGTCAGTATTGTCCGTAAATTCAACATCAACTTCATTTTTTCCTCTAAAACACAACTATGAAATTCCGAGGCTACAAACATCTGTCAACCGATATTTATGATATCATATTAAGTTATAAACATTCTCTCAATATTCATTTTTCTGTTCTTTAACAATATCCCCCGGCATTTTACCATAACCAATCATAAATCGTATATAAAAGTAACTTTGAAGCTTGGATAAAATGAGAAACCATCTATAACTTTATAATATTAGGTGTACAAGTATGAAATGCGGATTTCAGAAAACGGATTGTGCACAATGCAAAAAGTAGGTCAATGGTTAGGCAATGATGTCATAATATTGAGTAATTATGTAGTGT
>MQRK01252751.1:12651-24101 GCA_001938485.1 Girardia tigrina | reverse complement strand
CCATTCTGGCCGTTTTTCGGCTATTGCTTGCTTCAAACGTATCAATTGTTGCCTGTATAGCTCTCCCGTGATCGTCTGGTCCGATTTTAACAGCTCATAGTACAGCACACCCTTCTGATCCCCCCAAATACAGAGCATTACCTTCAAACCATGAATATTCGGCTTTGGTGTCGATATGGCTGGTTGGCCTGGCTTCACATATGATCTTTTACGCTTTGGGTTGTCGTAGTGAATCCACTTTTCATCGCCAGTGACAATACGATGTAAAAACGGTTTCTTTTTGTGGCGATTAAGCAGCATTTCAGACATACAAAATCGTCTCTCAACGTCTCTCGGCTTCAATTCGTGTGGCACCCAATTTCCTTGTTTCTGAATGTATCCGGCTGCTTTTAAACGTTTAGAAATGGCTTGTTGAGTGACTTCCATTTTGCATTCCATTTTCATCAATCAACAGTGGAAAATTTATATCGTGAGGTTATATTAAATGATTGTAAATTGAATCGAGAAATATTAGAAAATCGAATCGCTTTAGTAGTAAGAAATTCTAATTTAGTCGCTCCAATATTAGTCGCTAAAAAAGGTTTATTTGGACGAATTATGGGTGAAGTATAATAAAAGTTAATAAAGTTTGTAAATAGTATAGTTATAAATGCAAAGAAATATCAGTTCAAATAATAAAACATAATGAGTGTACAAATAACTTCCTGTTAGTTATAAAGGTGAACTAAGATTTGTAGAACCTATAACACGAATTCTGGTGGAAAATGGAATAAGACCTAGAAAATTACGATGCAATGAGATAACATCACCTTTATATCGATTAACACCAGAAATGTGGATTTCGTTACCAAATAATAAAGAAGTTAAAGGCATCGAAAAATTGGATTTAACAAAACTAGAATATTTAATAAATTTTACGTCTTTAGATCAAATTTCAACAATTGGTATTTATTCACCAGAAGAAATTGAAGATTCAAGACGAAATTTCTTATTTCCCTCTATAAAAGAAAGAATGATGAATGAAATCATCGATACCGTTTTACTTTATGGAGTAGGAAAAGTAAACTATGATATTTTTTTGAGTGTAGACCATTATCAAAGAGCCACTATGAATACGATGAAAAGAATATGGGGAAATTTTATATTTTTCGGTCAAGCTTGTGCTGGTTTAATTGGAATATATGTAATTTTTACGATATCCAAAGTTGTTATTTCTCAAATTTTATCAACATGTAGACTATATACAATTTTGGGATTTTCATGGAAATTAATAATTGTATGCATACCTATGATAGCGATTTTTTTATAATTCATCATCATCATAAAGAAATAAATACATTAAAATCAGAAATGAAAATTAATAAACGTCGTAAAAAGTTTAAAAAAGGAAATTAAAAAGTACAATTTGAATCTGTTTCAGATAGTTCCAACAGTGATCCAAGTGTAACAAGTGATGGAAGAAAAAGTGAAACTGGAAATGAAAATGTAAGTAATAGTAATTTATCGGCACCATCAATACCTAAAAGCGAGTGGAAAGATAACGAAAATCAGCTACAAATGATAAAGAATCAAGAAACGTTAAATTGAAATGCACCATTCAATCTGAGAAGTTTTGGACCATTACGCATTACTATCCATTCTTACAACTTAAGGAAATGAAACCTATCGATCCAAAACTGGAAACATTAAATTCAGGGGAAAAACAAAAAAGAGAAGTTGAAATAAGAAATCAATGGGGTTTACCAAGTAATAAGGTTTTTGCTGTAATAACTAAATTCGGTAAAAGATTAACAATAACTGTTCTATTAAATGATGGATATATTACAGCTTTAGTTGATACTGGTTCAGCAGTCACAATTGTGGATGAAAAGATGCTTCTGGCATCTGAAAAATTCAATCTGGCACCTAGTATTGAAAGATTACAATCAGTTAAAGGTCATTATCTAGCGATTGAAAGAACTGTTCAAATGTCAATAAAAATTGGTGGCAAGAATATTATAACAACCGTATTAATTTCAAAAAGTTGCCCAGAATCATTATGGCTTGGTATGGATGTTTTGCGACAGTTAGAAGGTGTTTTTTTAGATTTAAAAAGTGGAAACTTGGTATCTATACCTGATGGGAAAATCTTACATAAAGTAACTGATGTATTTATCAATGAAAATTTAGAAATTCCTTATCAAACAGAATTATTATATCATGCTGACGTAGTCAGACACATCAAAGGAAATCTACTTTTTCAACCAAATGAGGAGTTTATGAAGAAATATGATGTTCAAATGTGTAGCGAAATAGTATCAGTCTCACAAAAATTGATACCAGTCAGGTTTGCCAATTTTGATGTAAAACCGAAAATCATACAATCACAAACGAGAATTGGAACTGTGTCATTGGAAATAGAAGTTCCAAAAAGTATTCCTCCAGGTGTAAAAAGATATGATCCACCTGTAGTAACCTGTCCAAATTTTACGGAAAGTAAAATAAAGAAACTATGATAAATTATTCGCAAAACATGAATATGATTTGTGAAGAACGCATATCATGGAATATGAAATACCATTGTTGGATGAAACTCCGATCAAGCAAAGGCCTTACAGAATCCCATATGCGTTACAGGATGAAACTCAAAAACAAATTAAAGGAATGTTAAAATTTGATATTATTCGACCCAGTTTCTCACCATGGGCGTCACCTATTGTGCTGGTGAAAAAGAAAGATGAATCACAAAGATTTTGTGTAGATTATAGAAAATTAAATACAGTAACGAGAAAAGACACTTATCCATTAATTAATACAATGTATGATAAAATTGGAAATTCTGAAATCTTTACGACAATTGATTCACATTTTGAATATTGGCAATTTGGTATAAAAGAAGCAGATAAAATGAAAACTGCATTTACAGATGGCAAAGGATTATATGAGTTTAATTTGTTACCTTTCGGTTTAACTGGAGCACCTGCATTTTTTCAAAGATCGTTAGATTATACTTTATTAGACATTAATCATGCTATAGTCTATATTGACAATATTATTATTTTCTCAGAAACTTATGAAGAACATGAAATAGATGTCGATCTTGTATTAGAAAGATTAGTAATGGCTGTATTAAAAATGAAACCAACAAAATGTAGTTTGGGAAGAACACAAGTAGTATATGTTGGACATCGTATATCAAAAAACCAATTAAAACCCAGCTATGATAATATTAAAAAAGTGAAAGAATTTCCACCAACAAAGAATATTAAAGAACTTCAACAGTTTTTAGGACTTGCTGGATATTACAGACGATTTATAAAAAATTTTGCTCATATAGCACATCCTCTGAGTATGTTATTAAGGAAAAATACTAAATTTATTAGGAATAATGACCAAAAGATTGCTTTTGAAGTGTTAAAACAAAAGTCAATCAATGAACCAATTTTACATTGTCCTGATATGTCTAAACCTTTTATATTGATGACTGATGCAAGTGGTTATGCAATTGGCGCAGTTTTAGGTCAACAAAAAGACGGAGAAAAAGATCATGTAATAGCGTATGCGAGTCGAACATTAAAACCTCATGAGAAAAGGTATGCCACAATTGAAAAAGAAGCTTTAGCAATTATTTTTGCAGTTACTCAGTTTCGACAGTACATATATGGAAAAGAAATCATTCTTTACAAAGATCATATCCCTCGTCAGTGGTTGATGAGTCACAGAGATTCCGCCAGCAAATTAATTCGATGGGCATTGAAACTTCAAGAATACAATATTCAAATCCGTTATCGTACAGGTAAAGCCAATGCTAATGCCGATACACTATCAAGGTTAAATGAATCAAATAATAGTATTGAAACCAGTATACCAATAAAAAACAATGTAATTAGTGCAGTTCGAGAATTAACAGATTTTGAAATGTTCAGAACAGATCAAGATTTAGACGAAAGGATACAAGACATTAAAAGTCGTGCAACACCTATATCAAAAATGAAACATTTAAAATATCTAATTGAACAAGGAAAAAAGTATTTTGTATATCAAGATGTACTTAAATATTACGATGGCAAAAACGAATTATTAGTGATACCAAAGAATCATCGACAAACATTACCATTACACTATCATGATGGTACATTAGGAGGTCATTTATCTGCCAGAAAAACTCTTTCAAGATCAAAAAAAATATTATTGGCCAACAATTGAAGATGACAAACAATGGTGCCAAAGTTGTAAAATCTGCTTAACAAGAAAAAATACTGGAAATAAATTTAAATTACCATTAAGGCCGATGCCAGTACCGTCAGCACCAATGGAATTTGTATCGATGGATGTCATAGGACCACTACCAGAAACCAAAAATGGAAATAAATACATTTTAGCTTTTTGTGATTATCTATCAAAGTGGTCAGAAGCGTTTCCTATTCCTGATCAGAAAACTAATACGATAGTAAAAATATTTGTGGAAGAGATTATCTTTAAATATGGAACTCCAAGAAAACTATTAACAGATCAAGGAGCCAATTTTATGAGTGAAATGATGAAAGAAACCGCAGAAATTTCTGGAGTTGAAAAGCTAAATACAACAGCTTATCATCCACAAACAAATGGCTTAGTTGAACGATTTAATGGTACACTTTTGAATCTATTTGCTTCTTATACTAGTAGCAATCAAGATGACTGGGATGAACATTTAAAATCGTGCTGTTTTGCTTATTACAATGCAGTAAATGAAAACAATACCGAGACACCTTTCTATTTAATGTACTTAAGAGAGAATAATATGCCGATGGATTTAAATTACAAACCACCTATATCGCAATATATGGATACCATTGATTATAAAACAATCATGTACGAGCGAATGCAGGAAGCCTGGAAAAGAGCCGGTTTAAATATTAAATATGGGCAAGAATCATATAAAGAAGCATACGAAAAGAAAACAAAAGAACATGGTTTAAAGATTGGTGATTTAGTTTATTTGCACAAACCAGAACCAAAGAAAGGTTTGTCGCCAAAATTACAAAGACCTTATAAAGGACAGTTTAGAGTTTGTGGTACAACAGGCACTAACGTGAAGCTACAATCAGTACATAATAAAAAAGCTGAAACTATTATCGTTCATATTAATCGTAGTAAAAAAGTTCAAAAAGACTGAAGCTAGATATAACTTAAGGTCAAATAAAAAGAAAAACAATAACGAGTCAAAAGTAAAAGTAGTGAATAAAATTGGTCGGTGTAACGCTTTGTCAATTATTCCGTGGATCTTGTGGATCTCTTTACCGTTGTCAAATGCCTATATCAATCTTCAACCAGTAAAAACAGAAATGAAAACTCATAATCAATTAAAAATTCAATCTTCTTCGAACTTAATAACTTTTGAATGTTTATGTTCCGAAACAGAAAAATATGAATTATCTTTTTCCCATTAAAGTGAAATTCAGACTAAAGTGGTGAACTCAGAGGTAAAAACAACAGCAATAATAAATCTTAACAGCAATCAATCTTATGAGTTCCAAATTCAATATTTGAATGTTTATTTCGAAAATAGTAATAAACCCAATACCATTTATCAAATGATAGTGTGGACTCAGCCACAGAAAGAAAATGTTATTTTAGAACACACATGGAGAAGTATTGTTGTCAGATGGAAACCTATTGAACATACTTGATTATTAGTGAAATATATTGTAAATTCAAGAGACTCCACGGTCACCTTATGCAGTCAAAAACCCTTCATTATTATTGATGATTTACTAATTGGTAACACTTATACAATATCAATAACTTATCTTGAAGCCTATCTATATAATAATTTAACTTATTCTCGAAATATTTGGATGCCAATACATGAAAAGACATGAAATCCCTATAATAAACGAAACAAATAAAGTAACAATTAAACTAAATGGCAATAATATACATTTTTCAAGAAATTCAAAAGAAAATGAAAAAGTTATAATCTATTGTATTTTCTTAGGAATTATTAAGAACACCAACATGGGTTTTCAAACTTGAACGAACTTGATGACGGTAGTGTAAGATAATAATGAATGTTTTGTACATATTTACATTTATTTAATTACTTTTATCATCTTTCATATCATTATGATATTGTGATTTATTTGTGATTTGTGTGTATTATTTATTTTTACCATTTTTCATAACATGAATTTAAAAAAATGTGTATCATACAATTTTCATAAGGCGAGTTAGAATTATTCTCTTAACATTATGAACATCTTGAAAATATTGTGATCATAGAACCTTTTTGTTTTTATGAATGTGTAAGTGTGTAATAAGTTCCAAGACGAACGATGTATGTTTATTATAACTGAATAAGCTTTTCATTGGATAAAAAATAATATAAAATTAATAATGAAGTAAATTTTTATACAATTTAATTTTTAACAGCCGCTTGTCAAACATGAATTTCCTCAAAAGCTTTTTTTTATTTTTTTTCATTTTTTTTCAAGAGTAACCCGTATGGATGAAGATGAAAAAAAATTTTTATCAACATCTTTCCTTTTTTTAGAAGATCAAAGTCAAAATCAACAACAATCAATTCCACACAGAATAATTTTAGAAAATGGTATAGTTAGGGAAAATTCAATGTATATCCTCTTGTCGAAAATGTTAGGTAGAGAGAACATAGGAGTAAATAGAGCTCTCGCGGACAATCTAGCTTTTCCAAATTGAATTAGAGTATCGGATTTGGAGGTCGAAGTGCATTTAAGAGTTTTAAATCATATGAAACCAGTAGGACTACGCGAAATATTTTCAAAGGAATGGTCAGGGGAACTAGAATTAAATGTTGTTAGCCATAGGGTGGAAGTTTCAAGAAGTTCCCAGAGATTTTTAGCCGATCAAACAATAACGTCTCGGGTCACTGAAAACGAATTAAATGTTAGAGCGACGCACGAGCTGGAAGTTGGATGAAGAACAATTAAATCTTTATGTGCGCGCCTACAATGCTCCCGCATTAGTGGCCATTGAATATAGAAAAACACCGAAAATCCCACATTACAACCCAAAATTTAGGCTTCATAAAGAAAAACTGGAGGATGCATTATTTGAGCCAACAAAGGAGAACTTTAGTCATAGAAGAAGTTTTATAAGGAAACCCTTGTCAAAGAAGGAAATACAAGAAAATTTCATATTTATGAATGCTGAATTCACAACGAAACAAATCGATAAAACAATAGATTTGGTGTCCATTGCAATTATAAATATCAAGGGTGAAGAACTGATTGATGCATTCACCACGCCAAGACAGAAAATGATATGCACAGGAGAAAGACAACACGGAATTACAGAGCCGATGATGAGAAAACAGAGGGACGAATATGAGGTTATTGAAGAGGTCCAGCAACTGTGCTTTGGAAAAATTCTAGTGGGACATGACCTCCAACTAGAATTAAAAGGATTGATTATAAACAAAAAGGACTATTAGAATTATGGATTTATCTTCGACGAGAACATTATATGAAATGGGTCAACAACTCAAACACTAGCAAAGAATATTCTCAATAGAAATATTCAGATTCCAGGACGCCACAACGCTTTGGAAGATGCCATAGCGATCAAGGACATCTATAAGGCAATCGAACCAAATTATATCGACCACAAGATTTGGGAATCCATGGAAGTAGAAACCCAAAAAAAGGAAAACAGTTCTGGACTGTAGAATGGTGATCAATGAAAAAAGAAGAAAAAGAAATCTCGAAGAAGAGTTAAAAATCTTGGAGGTAAATTTGGACCCGTTAGTGGATCCCGAAGTGGAATTATTAGAAGAAGAAGATTTAATTGCGTCACTGACAGAGGGAATTTGTGATCAAGGGGAAGAAAAGGAGAATACAAAAGCGAATTTAGTAATCAGTGTTTGAACGCAAACCCACCGGAAAAAACACCTTGAGCGCGGGACCCAAACCTCAACACCAACGGTGGCTGAACAAGCTACACAATTCGCAAACATAACTCCGCAAAATCAAATAGAAGTTATGGGAAGGATCTACAATTTGGAGTTGTTAATTTATCGATCGGAGACAGGAGAGAGATTAACTCTGGATGGATTTAATTAAAATCTGGACATTTAATTAATAAACTTTAATAATCTTTAGTCAATAAAAATTTGAAATTAGTGTTATTTATTTTTGATGAGTGTTTAATATATTATTATCATTATCAATATTATTGATATTATTAATATTTATTATTATTATTATTTGGTATTATTAAAATAATTTATTTTTAGTAATGTATAATTATTATTGTTGTCATTATCAATATTATTAATATTATTATTGTTATTCATTATTATTATTATTATTCATATTATTATTATATTTTTTTGTTATTCTTTGTTATTTTTTTACAATATCATTCATATTATTAGTAGTCATAATATTATCATTTATTATTATTATTGTTATTATAATTACTATCACAATATTCCTATTATTATTATTATTATCGATTCCTCCATTTTTATTAGTATTATAAATGGTCATTGTTGTTAAAATAATTTATTAATATTAGTATTATTATATAAAAAAGAATAGTGAAATCCTATATTAAATCAAACAGAATAAAATAAAATATAAAAAAAATCATATCGTGGTCAACATCATCGTCGTACTCGTCGTTGTGTCGTAGTCGATAATATATATTATCATAATATATATATTATCATCATCATTATACTATTAAAATATTTATTATCATTATTATTATTATTTGTCATTTATTATTGTTGTTGATGGAAATATTATTGATATTAGTAGTATTATTGTTATTAATATTATTGTTATTATTATTATTGATATTATTATTATTATTGTTATTATAAATATTGCTATTATCATTATTATATCATTATTATATTATCATTATTATATCGGACACCTGTGTATAACGAACTGTGTAAAACAACTGTGTATAATTTTTGTCCTAATCGGGTTTTTAACGGACTTACTCCTTGGAACGAGCGTGACTCTTCATCAAAAAACGTTCCTGAAAGCAACAAGATAGGTTAGGTAATATTAGGTTGGTCGAAAAATAAAGGCGGCCTTTGAGCTTCATACTTTGTTTATCTACTTTGATATGTACATATGTATGTATATAAGTATGTATATATGTATGTATATGTATGTATACATGTATGTATATAAGTTAAAATGCATTAGTGTTAGATATTATTTGAAATCTTATACCTAGCTGTACATTCATATAGCCATTATTAACATATTGATGTTATTTTTTAGAATATTTACGATGCTAAATTAATAATGGAAAAAATTAAAATTCGAGCAATTTTCTTGTACGAATTTAAACTGTGTCGTAAAGCAGCTGAAACGGCTCGCAATATCTATAAAACGTTTGGCAAGGGAACAGCTTCTGAGCGCACAGTGCAACGATGGTTCCGAAAATTTTCTGATAGAGATGAAAATCCTGATAATGAAGAAGGTCGTGGTCTTCCAGTTGCTGTGAACAACGATAATTTGAGGACAATGGTGGAAACAGATCCTCGTACAACAATCAGAGAACTTGCAGATGGGTTGGGCATTAGTCATTCAACAGTCCTGGATCATTTAAAACAACTTGGAAAAATCAAGAAACTTGATAAATGGGTTCCACATGATTTGAATGAAAATCAAAAGAACCGACGCTATGAAATTTGTTNTTCCAATCATCTTCGCAATAAAAATGATCCATTTTGTGATCGTATTGTTACCTGTGATGAGAAATGGATCCTGAATGATAACCGACGTCGATCTGCACAGTAGTTGGACAAAGATGAAGTACCGAAACACTTTCCAAAACCGAAACTAACACCTCGTAAGGTTATGGTGACAGTTTGGTGGTGTGATGCTAGAATCATGCACTATAGTTTCTTGAATCCAGGTGAAACAATCACAGCGGAAGGTACTGTCATGAAATTGATGAAATGCATAAAAATTGAAAACCCTTTGTCCGGGATTGGTCAATCGAAAAAGTCCCATCCTTCTTCATGATAACGCTAGACCTCATATTTCAAAAGTGACTCTTCAAAAGCTTAATGAGTTGGGCTATGAAACCCTGCTTCATCCACCATATTCACCAGACCTCTCGCCAACGACTTCTACTTTTTCGGCATTTATACAACTTCCTACGTGACACAATTTTCAAAAACCAAAATGATGCTCAAAATGCCTTCCAAGAATTCGTCGCTTCAAGAACCGATGCATTTTATGCTGATGGTATAAAACAACTTGTTTCTCGTTGGCAAAAAATGTATTGATACCAACGGTTCATACTTTGATTAATAAACTTTTGTTTCTGTGAATTTGCACGTCTTTGAAGTTTGTGTCCCAAAACCGCCATTATTTTTCGACCAACCTAATATTACAGGCTTTTAGGTAATATTTGTTGTTGTACATATATATTGTTTATCAAGGTTTTATGATGGATTATTGTCAAGAAGGACTAGAACTAATATTATCATTGTGTTTCAAACAAAGAAATGTGACAAATCTTTACCTACTTAGTGGAAAAAAACCCAAAGGTAAGGAGTTTAATAGATGAGTTCAACTGTGCATTTTCAAGCATTATATAATTACGTGAATATATATAATTCTAATAAAAATAATTAAAACAATATTCTTTTTAGTAACAGTGTCAATAATAAACAACATTATCAAGTACTCTAAAGCTTTAGTAAGCATTTCATTAAAATTAATATTCGGACCTAAGGAAAAAGAAAAGTTTGACTTTTCTACTTGGCCTGATTCACTAAAAGTTATTGATCTTAAATATATAGAAAAAGAATGTTTCCATCAATCAGAGTAAGACTATTTACCTTTAATTATTACTCTTAGAGTTTATATATAAATTATATCATATAATGAACAGATACAATGGGGGTGATTTTAACTGCATAATGAGAGAAAAGACATGAAATATAGAGAATAATTTATTTCAATATGAAGTTGTACCTCCCTTAGCACACAAAAGTTCTTTCACAGGGCGACACATGTTTTCAGGCACACGAGAAGAAAAATTACGTATGACAGAGGAGGAAAACCATATTTCCTGACATGTTTCCCACAATACCTCCTTGGGAACATTTTGTTTTCGAACCTTACGTTTCAACAGGTTCCAGACTGTCTCTATCTTATTCATGTCTGGGCTGTTTCCACGCCAAAACTTTTTAAATATCTTTTCCTGGTTATATCTCTTTTAGGTTATTTAAATATGCAAAACTAACATTACCTACTTAAAATCAAAGAAATTAAAGTTTCAATCAGATGGAAACACATTTACGCTAAAGTTGAAATTTTCAAAAAATAATAAACGTAACTTTATTGATAACACAAGTTAACCTTTGTCGGTGTAGTAAGAAAAGTTACACATACGTGTTTTTGGGTCATAGTGACCCATTATAATTCTAAGTCTCTTACAGTCACGTATACAGCAATTTACGCACATTTTAC
>MQRK01252749.1:11898-32340 GCA_001938485.1 Girardia tigrina | reverse complement strand
GCTTTGATAATTCAGTCAAAAAATGTGGGAAGTGGGTGAAATAGATACAGAACCGCAAATATATGACAAATTATAAAAGCTTGTACACCAAAAATTTTTTTGGTATGATATTATTTTTCACTATGTTTTTTTATCATATTTGTGTTGGTGGGGGAATGACCCGAGCTGGATTTGGGCAAATCACTATAAAAAGTTTCGTGTATGATTTGCCCGAATCCAGTTCGGGCAAATCACTGTGTCAGCAAAATACCTACCCGAATGGTATTCGGGTAAATCACAGAAGTGGTTAATACAAAAGTATAATAACCGTGTTTACAGGAGACTCACACCACCTTCAAATAATGCGTTTTAATGTTTAAATGTGTCACTTAAACAATTTTTTATTATTTTAATGAATTTAATTTGAATAATTAATTGAATAATTTAAAGTATTTTTATTATACTAAATAAGCTTTTTTACTAAGTAAATTATAAATAGTAATTTAAAGAAATTGGTATACAATTCTTCATGTAGAAATAAATAAGCTTTTTTACTAAGTAAATTATAAATAGTAATTTAAAGAAATTGGTATACAATTCTTCATGTAGACAGAACTATACTTGGCCAACAGAATTTTTTGTTATCTTTTGTAGAACGGAAAACTATGATTACATTTTTTAATAAATTTATTATGTTATTAGTAATTATTTCAATGTTTTGCAGAATGGAAAATTTCATACGAAAACATTTTTCAATTCTATTTTACAAATAAATAGTTACTTTTAACATAAGCAATTTATTATAAAGCATGGAAGGAAAAAACCAAAACAAATTATAATTTAAAAGCTAATGTTTATTATAAAATTTACTAAATGCATTTTTTACCAAATAACATTTTGAGAAATTAAAAGTTATTATTATTTATATTTCATTCATTAATCAAAGATTTGAATAAATATAAAAATATATCAATCAAAGAAAGATGCTTACCGCAGATTGTGCTACCGAAAATTGTTGTAACGATGAGCCTGTTTGTGTTGTTAATAAATGTTTTTACTCAAAAACAATCTGGCGACCACAGCTCATGTGACAACTAACATTATGGGCTATGAAAAATTCAATGTATCAGAATCGGATTTGGAATTATTGGTATAGCAGAAGAGRGAAAAATATTGATGGTGACTGTGTTTATGCCACCTTCAGCAATAAAAATATGCATAGACGGATGGTAAAAATTATAAACAAAATTTAAGACCGTATTTACCAAAGAAAAATCCTTGAATTGAAAACCACATTCATTGAATGTAACAGACATGTAAAAACGATATGTTTATTGCAACTATACCATTATTTTTGTATCAAATGTTTGAACTAAATTGTTTTAAGGAATACCCTGTTAACATTTCATGAAGAAAAATTGTCATACATGAAATTATCGAAATGAATGGGCCTTGAAAAAAATAAAGCATAGTTGCAATGTTTTTCTATGAAGTTAGAGATCGTTTAAACGTTTTCTAAACGTTTAATTTGCTAAACGAAGACCGTTTAAACGTTTAGAAAATTTTAAAACGTGCCCACGTCTAGCTATATGAAGAAAAGAAAGCTGCAATTGATCTTTCAGATGGGGATGACGTTGTCGTCGTTTTCGTATGAAGAACCTCCCTAATTGCCAGTCTTATATTGTTCCCTAACAGGCAGTGTTGGTAAGTCTTTTCGGTGATTGTGTCCCCTAAAGATTTTGGCAACTTCATGTTTTTTCTTAAGCCTGACAGCAGTGTTAAACTGAACTAACATTTCATCCAGAGTAGTTTGTTGTGTAGTCATTTGTTGTGTAATGTTGACTTGCTGCATGTTAACTTCTTGCACGTGCATGTTTATGTCTGCATGTTCTGTAATGTTAAGAGTTGTTTGTGGGGGAGCGTGATAAAGAGAAAAATTGTTGTTGTAATTATTATTAATAAAGAGTGAATTACTATTAATATATAAATTAATATTATCAAAGTTATTGTAATTATTAATATTATTTACGCACCCAGAGTTAAAGTTCTCACCAATAAGATGCTGAGTTGGGAAAAACTCAATGTTAACTAAGCAGCAAAAATAGTTATAAGTATTAAAGTTATTAATGTTATAATAATAGTTATTGTTATAAGTTAATAGTTCATAGTTATTATTGAGAAACTGAGGCGACTGAAGGGGAGCTGGAGATTGCTCAGCGAGCTCTCCCACTCCAGTCGAACTCAGTTTAAAGCAGGTTCATTGGATTGTTCGTTGTTGGATTGGTCGGGAATTTCGGTTTCATCTTAAGGAATTAACTCTTATCTCCATCATTGCTGGAGAGATCGTCCACATTTGTTTTGAGTTTCTTTCTCTTTAAATTTTCACCATTACCGCCACCCCCCAGAATTTTTATTCAGTTTATTTAAAATATATTGTTCTCTCATTTTATTATGCCTAAGAGAATGATCGACTAATCTTTGACGTTCCTTCCTAATCTCTTCAAGTTCTTCGTTCATATCCTTAGGAATACTCGTATAAGGCTTATCATCAGAGAATTCTATAAGATTTCCATGTCTATCAGTGATGTTGTTGGCATAGTATATGCCTGATTAAATGGTTAAAGAAGACCGTATGTCTAATTACTTGCCCTGCAAAAAGAGACGGAAACTTATCCTCTTTTTTCCTCACAAGATTCCTTGCTAGAATGCGGTATCTTTGTTCCCCGTTGTCAACACTAATGCCATAGTCTGTATCTGAGTTGTAATCTAGGACAGTAGAATAGAACAGATCTTCCCTATAAGTCGTGACTATTCTGGGTGTTTCACCAGTTTCAAATCTCTGACTGTCGGTATTGGAAAGAACTTTCTCAGAAGATTGGGAACGATTTAAATCAATAGGAGTTGGTTGGTACTACCTGAAAGAATTATATTATCTGGATCTTCCTGACTAAGCTCAAAGCCTTCAAAGAGGTTAGAATCGCTAACCTAACCCTAACCCTAGCCCTAAACCCTGCTGATTTGAAAACGACTAGAGGCTGAAGAATACGCATTAATGGAAAGAGTAAAGTAATTTCCTTTGATGAATGAAGTGTCAAAAGCCGTATAAATCAGCTTCTGATAAGTCACCACAGTCTGCACAAATTTCTTGCAAAGTGACTAATATTGCGTCCAAACATTTGATTGTTGATGCAATGTACTGATAGTGGAATGTACAACTTGTGTTGTCAGACCGAACAAGAACCGTCTCTGTTTCATCAAGCTTAAGTTTAACGAAATAAGCAGTGATCGAACGATTATTAGCCATAGCAATCGAAAAACACTAAAGTAAAGATTACAAATCATAAAAAAAAGTCCAATTTACATTCACCAGATTTACACCAAATAAATCTAGCAACAAGATTGTTCATGTTCCAATAAAAAATTGTGCACAAGGTTTGAAAAATTAAAAGTAACAAAAAACTGATCTGATGCGTTTAAACAACGCACATTTAAAATAAAGTTTAAAGTTACTGCTGCAGTAAGCGGTAATTTCATGGACATGTCAACATTAATTATTGCAATCAGTAGAAGTAACAAGGATCACTATTTTTTAATAATATTAAAATTTAAAAAAAATGATTTTAACAAAAATTTTTATAAAAAAGTTTTAACTAAAATTTAAGCAAGTGTTCAACTTAATTAAAAATTCTTGTAACTTAATAAACTAATTACATTTATATTTAATAAAAGTTTTTTGAAATTTAAAAAAATCTTAATTTGAAATCGTGAAATGTTAATTTGGGTTTCAAAAAATTTAATTGGAAAAAAGATTAATTTTAAATTAAGTTTCCCTTGAAGTTAAAGACCAGCATACTTTACTATAAATTAAATTTATTTTAATACTTTCTCATTTTAATTTTTTTGTGTATTCCTTCAGAAATATAAATAATACGGTGGATATTTCTCCCATTTTGTACACCCGAAATATTGTGTTGATCCTTTGAATTCATAACAGTAACAAATTCCATGTATAAATAAAATCTGGTAAAAGTTTCTCATAAATTTATTTATTTATAAATTTTTGATGAACAATTCAGTATACAAGCTCAAGTTATTTATTATTTATTTGCTTTATAATATCATTAAGGATGTTTAAAAATCTATTATCCCTTAAGATATGCAGATGGGAAACATTTGAAACAGTATATGTTATAACTGGTTTGCTTTGAGATTTTATCCATTTTGAACATTCACGCAATGACTCAAGATTTACAGTGCCATCTCCATATCCGTATACTATATTTGGTTGGTCATGGTGGAAATCTCCATCAGAGTAATCGAGAAACTTTGTAGTTGGAACATCATTGCTATAGATACAGTAGACGGATATATTGGGAGCTCCTAGTCCATTTTGAATTGGGGAATTGTTCTAAATTATTGTGAAAAATAACAGAATATACAAATACATTAAACAAGTATAGCAAAAGCTTATCCCAATTATATTATTTCCTACATCGTAGTGGTCCACAGCATTAGGTATTTTAGATGTGTTTAAAAGATCTTTTATTTCCCTTGTAGTGTAAAAGCCTGTACTTGTTGCCACAATATTTTGTCCTGGAAATAATTTCGAAGAGGGCATTAGAAAATAAGTACTCGGCCAACTGTTTTGAGCAATTTTAACTTTGTTAGGATTAACTGTAGGAATTTTTTCGTTGTTTCCTAAGTTTATAAATCAATATATAAAGAATCTATTATTAATGGTAAAATATGAAAAGTGTATTAAATTATTCATCTATTTCGAATTTCCATATCAATTAAAATAAAAAAGTATGCAGACAAGTCCCGTATAACATAATTAATATTTTACGCGTTGAACGAGGAAAATCTTTGTTTAGTTTGTTTGTCGGTCACACTTTTCAATGTGAAATTACGGATGAACAACAGTGAATCCATTTAAGATCATCGTCAATCTGTTTAACCCGCATAAATACAATTTTATCGATACAGCGCCTTCGCTGAAAAACTCGGAAGCCGATGAAATCGATCGAAAACCGAACAAGTCGTTAAACGGTTAAATTAACACTGCTTTCGATTACACGGTTGCCAACTAAGTTTTTTTCCGAAAATAACAAAAACTATCAAATATAATGTCCAATTATTCATCATCATTAGCCAAGTTTTCAAAATAGCAGCCATTATTGTCAATGCAACGTTGCCAACGTCCTGACAGCTTATTGATACCATTCTCGAAGAAGGATCCGGCCTTGGTGTTCAACCACTCCTGAAGTTTCTCCTGAACCTCCTCAGAAGATTCATAGTTCTGATCTTTCAAAGCTCTTTTCATTGGTAAAAATAGATAGTAGTCTGAAGGAGCCAGATCCGATGAATAGGGGGGATGTGGCAGAATGTTTAGATGCATTTCGGCAATCTTGGCTTGGGTGAAATGTGCCGTATGTGGACATGCGTTGTTCTGAAGTAAGTATTCCCTTTGTCATTTCACCAGGATAGCTGTCTTCAGCTTTTCCAGCAAACTGCAGTAGTATGTTGCCGTCATGGTTTTTTCATTTTCTAACACATCAATCAAGATCACATCTTTCGAATCCCAGAAAAAAGGTAGCCAGATGCTTCCTCGTAGTTAACCTCACTTTGGATTCTGTAGCAGGTTCATCGCCACTTCCACGCCAAGATTTATTAGTGTATGAGGATGTATTCTCCCAGAATACCCACATCTCATCCACAGTCACTATACGGTGCAGGAAATTGTTGCTACGTTACCATTCTTTTTTGCACCGCCGAACATGGGACGGTGGATTCCACCTGGAACTTTGGGCGATCTCCACGATCCGTTCTCGCGACACCGAGTGGTTTTTTTGACGTGTTTGTGTGAATCCGCCGTACGTTGTCGATTTGTGTGAAGTAATGGCGCACGGGATCCCACCTGTTAATTATATCGCGGAGCGGTGCCCTTATGCGGGTGCTGCATGAATTTTTGAAATTCAAAAAATATAGAAAGATTTAAAAGATTTATTTTCACCGACATTTTGAATTTGTACCACACTTATTTAGTTGTTTAATTTAATTAAACAAAAGTCAGTTTTTGAAAGATTTTTTTGGTTTATATAGATTATCGGATCCCTGCAATAATAATTAGGATTTAAAAAATTAAAAAAGAAACTATCAAAGTCGAAAATGCAACTCACCCGTCATATATGACGGGTCTTTTTCTACTGTTAGGATAAACCTGTGAAAATAAATCGTGTGAGATATTTAAAAAAATTGGATGAAATTGCATTGTGATTTGATTTCACTGAACAAGTGATATTAAAGTAAATTAAAATTTGCGATCTTTTTTGCATGGTTCCTTCATTGAAATTAATTGGAATTCGGGAATCGGCACCAAATAAGTATGACATTTTTAAAATATCTGCCAAATTTCATTTATTTTAACAATAATGTACTTCTGTTTTTTAAATCAATTAATTTAATTTCCATAAACTTAACTTCCGTGAAATTTGTAATTAAAATACCGAAAGTTAATTTATAGTACTTACAAATAATTCGGCAATTATTTTTTGGAGTGACAACATACAATATAACATTCTAAATATGACACTAACAACAATAAAAAAATTTTCAAATAAAAAGATATTGTTATATCTAGCGAAATGATATTAGGTCCGTTTAAATCAAGCAAAAATGAAACTGAAAATTAGAACATCAACGATGCAATCCTTAGATTTATTTATTTGTGTCTTATTTTTCTACTTTTCTAATTCCTTCTTCATCGGAATTATATCCTAATGAAGGACGGTTTACAAAAGTAAAAACCGAAAACTTCGGTAGATAGAGGTCGAAGAAGAAGATTCTTCCTTTAACATAAGTTATGGTCATTGAATGTTTCATACCTTTTACAATTTAATTTCACACACATGAATATCAATTCCACATTAAAATCAATTTCACAAAAATTTAAACATAAATGGAAAAAATATCAAATATAAATCGAAGCAAGATGTTTCGAAGAATGTATAATTTTTAAAATTATTAAAAATTAAAAGACGCCATTTAAAATATATATCCGGAATATCCGTCATCATCAGGTGATTCTGATTCTAGCTGTTAAGCTTATATGCATATATATGTATGTTAAAATGATTATTACACAATCAATTATCCAATTACTGTTTCAAGCAAAACTTTCAGCAAAGTTGATGCGTCACTTGATTGGACATTATTGCTGGATAAACCGCTTTAATTATTAATGGTAGACGGCATTATCATTTTTAAAAATTTTAAAAATTGTCACTATCAATAATGAAATAGTAAAAACGGTACTTAGACATTACACATAAAATTAATTTAGTATAAAGTTTATTTAGCATCAATTTATATAAAATTTATGAAGCATACAATTTATTTAGTATCAATTTGCATAAAATTTATTAAGCATAAAATTTAATTCAAAATAAATTAATTCAATAAAGAAAAAAATTATTTACCATCAATTTACATAAAATTTGATTCTGGTGCTTATGATACCAATAGAGTAATCATATTCTACTCTGATATTGGTTTAAGATCTTTGGGCAGAAGTACCCAAATCTTTGCTGATGAGACTTTTGATACAGTTCCCAGAATTTTTTTCCAGCTGTACACTATACACGGTGATGTTTTCAGTTATACCTTCCCTTGTGTTTATGTTCTTTGCTTGAGAAAGACAAGAGTTGTGTATGCAAGAATAATTAATCTCTTAAAGGAGGCTTCTATAAACTTGTCCGATCATATAATGAATTTAAAAATACTGGTATGACAAAGGTCTACTTGCATAGAATAGGAAGATTGCTGAAGAACAACTTTGTTTATATTCCAGAACAAAATGATTACCTACCTAGTTGAATTTTATTGAAAATATTGACTTTATGTGTAATAAATTTTATGTAAATTGATGCTAAATAAATTTTATGTGTAATAAATTTTATGACTAATAAATTTTTATGTGTAATGTCAAGGTACCAAGATTTGGGTACTTCTGCACAAAGATCTTAAACCAATATCAGAGTAGAATATGATTACTCTGTTGGCATCATAAGCAGCAGATCAAATTTTATGTAAATTGATGCTAAATAAATTTTTTCTTTATTGAATTAATTAATTTTGAATTAAATTTTATGCTTAATAAATTTTGTGTAATAAATTTTATGAGTAAATTTTATGTGTAATAAATTTTATGTGTAATAAATTTATGTGTAATAAATTTTATGCGCAATGTCTGTGGATCGTAAAAACATAATCACAAAAAACCAAAACAAATTAAAATAATATTTAATTTTAGAAAAAAACAACTCTAAATTTTAAAATTCCCGTTTTTGAGAATAACTGATTATTTAAACAAAATCAAAATTTTTGTCGTTTTAGATTACACGTATTTTAGGTGTCTAATTTATTTGACAACACGAGAAACAAAAAAATAAATGAATTAAACTAAAAAAAATGTAGAAGCAAAATCGCATGTCGAAATTCGCCGAGCAGCATTAAATAAATAAATTTAAAAGTAAAATTAATTAGTGGATATCGTAATATATTTAATCAAAATTTTAAAATTTATTAGAGTACTCATTTAGTAATCTTTACTGCTGATGTAATTCTCTTTTTTAATCATGTGGAAGTAAAACTAAGTATTTTATTACAATTATTAATGTAATTATATTACATAGAACACAAAAGCAAACCTGACAAAGCGGTCCTCAAAGCGTCAACAGCTCCCAAATAAGGTCCACTGATACTAATAAAAGTTTTTACATAAACATCTTTCCATTCTTGTGTCATTTTATTTAAAAGTAAATCTAAATATAAAGTTCCCAAACTATGCCCAATTAGTATAACTGATTGATTGTCGTTCTGTTTGTACATCACTTCAATAAGACCTTTCAAGTCATTCAATAAAGTCAATTCATCTGTGAAATGAATAATCAATTAAGAATTCATAAGAATACAAACTTGGTGATTTCCGGAAATCAAACGGGGCCCCTCTGATAGATTTGCCTGGTACGTAATTGTGGTTGTTGACCAACTCATTGATAACGTAATAAAAATAACTAGCTAAATTTAAAATAATTTACTTTCTTTTTTGTTATTTAAATATAAAATAAAATGCAATGCAAGTAGAAATAATAGGCATGGCCAATATAAACTTATTATCATAAGCCTCGTGGCAGTCGTGTCGATCCTAAAACCCTTAATGCTGTTTTTCGTTGGTTATCCTTGTGGTTGTGTAAAGAGGACCAAATTTTATTTTATAAAGAAACAAATTATAACAAAAATCCACATAAAACAATAAAACTTTTGCTCCGGTGTTTTTCTGTTCACATAGTTTTCTGTATTAACATTCTCCACAAAATGCGTTAGTTACTGATTGTTCCATGGGTAGAAAATAAACTTGGTTTAATATAATAACATTCATTAATTATTGCAGATCTAGTATGATCTTTTTCTTGAACGCTTTTACCACTGTTTTGAACTTCAATCACATGTAGCTGAGGGCTTTGCCTCATGCATCCAACACTTTAAATTATTAAAAAAATTATTAAAATTATTTTAAATAATCTATGACACCAATGTGGATGATACCTAATTCTTTCTTTTAAATTGTTCTGTAGGTCTACATCTACGTTGTTTAAAAACCGTTAGGAAGAAAACATTTTTCATGCTGCTCTAGGACCACGTATATGGTTATTTTTGAGCTGTCTCAACTGCAAAGTTATCCGATTTGAAGTAAAAGTAAAATAGCATTCGAAATATACAATTATTAAACAAAGGGAAAAATATTTTGAGGAATGCTCTGAATTGTTTGTTTTATATTTCGCATGTTATGTGTTGATTCGGATTGTGTCTCTCCTACTCAGATGGTTGATTGTATTCTCTTTGATTCTTAGTATTTGAAAATAATTTAATCTTAAAGGAAAAATGTGTTTCACATGTAACTCGCGTCAATGTTACAATAAAAAAACTTAAAAATATTTTATCTTTTTATTTTTTTATTAGCGAACACTTGAACGCACTGAATTGGCGTAGATCTCTTTAAATATGCCATTCACCTTTGCATCCATAGCAAATCTTGATATTGTTCGGGAAATTTAGACAAATAAGACAACTTCTTTTGGCAACCCCAGAATATTATCGATTTTCCGGTGTTTTTATCATATCGATCTCTTTCTGGCCTTTGAGAAATGAAATTTCTTGTTTCTGTTTATTCGATTGAGCTGGAATGCCACTTGCTCTTTGAGAACTGTGACGGATGTCGTCTGTCGACTTATGTTAGCACTTTATCCCGTCTGTACTTCCTTCTTAATATATCTGTTTAATTTGATTCTTAAAATTTGGTTTCTTTTATATAAACTTTCCGATTATCGCCGATTTAAACAAATGGAATTAAATCTCGCTGTCACAGTAACATTACAAAAATATATAAAAAGGATTATGTATCCATACTTCTTCTCTTTTTGAACTTCTTAAATATTCCTTTCATGGAAATAAATTTGTGGTTTTACTTTTGGTTTGTAAGATCAAAAGCGACTCAAAATCTTGTAGAAAGTTCGCCATTAATATGAAACATTCACTTTAATTTTTTGACAATAACAAGTCAGTGGAACAAAGTTCAAATAGAATATCTAAAAAATCCTGATCACGTGCCACCCTTATGGTGATATTATTATTATTATTTATTATCATTATATGATATTTGGGGCTTGTTATCAAAGGATTATTCATTTATGATGGATATTGGCTAAAAAATTTTTTTCACATTTAACAAAGCGCATGGATGAACTTTATGACTACCTTTAATAGGGTCATGAGAATTAAATACAATATTTCATTAAAATTCTTGATACATGACTTTAAGACGGATAAGTGGTCATAATAAAGGGTTTGATAACACCAAAATTTTAAGGGTTGTTATTAAAATAAAGAAGTTTTAAAAAAATCTTTCGTCACTGTCAGGAATAATTTTTAATCGTGCTTATTGTATGTTGCTTTAGGATTGAGTTTCTCCCACCCAGATGGAAGATGGATATTTCAAAACGTCAGATTATTTAATCAATTTTAAAATTTAAACAACGAACTTTAAAATCAAATTAATGTTTCATAAATAATATGTTTAAAATATATTTTATAAATAATTAAAATTATTTTGTACTTTAAATTATAAATTATTTTCAAATCGAATTGTAAATTAATTGTATTTTAAATTTGTTTAAATAATAATATGTTAAAAAGAGAATTAAAAATCTATCAATCAAGAACGATTACTTAAAAAATATTTTACCCTAACATGTAAAATATAAAAATATAAATACAACTTTGGCGAGTGCAATTTGCACCACCAACTTCCGTCGTTGGAACAGGAAGAAATAAGACATAACTGGAAATTTATTGATGTATAAAACGAATACATGACCCGAATCGGTAGGACAGAGACGTCTATCGGCACAATAATTGGGATAGATCCACGCGTCTCGTCTGGGCATATTTGGGTTGCTGATTGACAGTCCGTTATTTACACTGATTGCGATTCTGGTTGGTGTTATGGTGGATTCGTATTTTTTGTATTTTTTGCCAATTTGATTAGTTAAACAAAACATTATTTTTGTTTATTCTGTTAATTTTTGAATTTTAATTGAAATTGTTTTTGTGTTTTGGTTTGGTGTTCTTTTGAACACCACAACAACTATTTGTCAGATTAATTTATAGTACTTACAAATAATTCGGTATTATTTTTTGGAGTGACAACAAACAATATAACATTCTAAATATGACACTTACAACAATAAAAAAATTTTTCAAATAAAAAGATATTGTTATATCTAGCGAAATGATATTGGGTCCGTTTAATTCTAATATTCCATTCCGTTTAACATTCCAACACTGATTCTGTTTTTTTTGGATTGGTAAAAATAGGATTTTTTCAGCTGTGGTCGACAGATTTTCAGTGAAAAATGTAACAATTCATTAGAAAATTTGTTGGTTGGATATGAAAATAGCCGATAAGAAAATATTTCTCGAGAAGCCTTATTGATTAAATCACTTAATCCATCAATTTATGTCTATATATAATGTTTCTTTCAACATTTCTTTCTTCTTTTCATACTTTTTCTTTTTTTTCATACTATCAAAGAAATTTTAGAATTTTTTTATAATCATTATTATGTTTATATATTTAATAATAATTTGATATTACTGAAAAAATAATATTGCAAAAATTAGAATAAATTAATATCCTTTGTTGGGTTCTTGATCGAGATTAAGACTCATTAACACCACAATTTTATTTCTAACACAATTAACAATTATTCAAAAAATTTTTAGTTAACAATTTTTTAATAACAATTTTTCGTTGAGGTACTTTTCTTCGTTTTCTTTTTGATCAGATATTTTATATAAAAATATGGAATTATAAATACTGATTAGCTATTTTAAAATTGAATTTTTTTTATTCTCTTTATTTTGAAAATTTACATTCCACTATTTTAATTTTAATTTAAATTAAAACCAACATAATTTATTGTAGTCATCTTTTTACTAAATTAACCAAAAGGAATTTTTATTATTTTAAAATTAGTTTTATTAACATCACAATTTGAATGTAAACATTTATTGACAACACAAACAGATTCTTCACAACAATTTTCAGAGGTCATCTTTTTTTGATTGATATAGTTTTTTGTTAATGTATTCAAATCTAAAAAACAATGAATGGGAAATTTTAATAATAAATTTGAATTTCTCATAATTTTATTGGATAAAAAGACATTACGTAATTTTTTAAATAAACATTAATTTTTAAAATATATTAAATTTAATAAGTTAAAATCGTTTACTGAAAATATTAAAATTTATAATCAAACTTTAATTAATTAGTACTTAAAATTAATATCATTAAATTAATTTCATTAGATTCAAATAATCAATCAATAAACATATCAATCCCATCTGAGTARGAGAGTCACAAATCTAAACAGCATACAAACAACAAACTTACAACATTCCAAATTATACCTCACAAGTTTAATGTTATTTTCTTTTATTTGTGAAACGTTTTTAATTAATAAAAGATTTTAACGTTTTATTTATTATCAATATTTCAGTTTAAAAGCATTTTTTACCTACAATTATTTTAAATACAATACAAATTTTAAATACAATTTAAATACAAAAATAATTTACAGTATTCAAATTTTTATTATTATTACGATACATTAATGATAAAAGTTTTAATTTTTGTTTTTTTACGAAAACTGTTTAGAATTAAGTATTTGTCAAATCTTTAATTTGCAGAATTTCAAACTAACTTTAAAATCTAAAATTATCTGTTTTTTTTTACTTTACATCTCTGGCAACCAAGTTATTTTATTTTTTAGAATAACTTTTAAAATTAGTACCAACATATTTATCCTTGTCTTCATATATTTCTTTTAAATCAATTATTTAAAAATCCATTATTTCCCAATTAATTTCATTTTAAGTTTTTACAATTAAAATTTGATTATTTCCGAAAATAACTTTTTAAAATTAATTAAGATATTTTTTTTAATTATAATGGCTTAAAAAACTTGTGATTTTAAATATTTCCTGATGTTAGAAATTCTTTATAAAAATTAATTGTTTCAAAAATTTAAAGAGTGAGCCTGTCCTTCACATCATTATATTTTTTAATATTTAAACATATTTTTTTAATTTTGTGATAAATTAATAAATAATGAAATTTTGGCTCTCAGATGACTTTCAAAAGTATATTTATTGTTTATTAAAGTGTAATCAGTTGTTCGCTCGGTTTATCAATTTTTTTCTGACTTCAAATGGTAAGTAAAAGATAAATCATTATTAGAGTCTTGGAAATATAACCTTTTTTGCACCCAAAATTATAAAAATGTATGTGAACGAAGAAAGCTTGTCGAATTGAACAGACAGACATACTTTATTATAATTATATATAACTTAAATTCATTAAAAAGTAGTACAATTTGTAACATTAAGTAAATATAAAAAATATAATTTTGAAAACAATGCTTATATTATCATTGATTATGTGTTAGAAAACCATGGAGACCAACAAAATCGACTGAAATATCTCCTGGACGGAATTCTGTGTGCGAGGGAAACTTTGAATGTTATGAGTTTGTTGTTTAGGATACTGTTTAGATTGGTGACTCTTCTACCCAGAATGGGTTGATATGTTATTGAAATTAGAAATTATATTATTTAAATTATTTGAAATTTAAAGAATACTTTTGAGTTAATAATTTAAATTGTAAAATTTAATATAATTTAAAAAGTTAATTTTATTTTTAAATTTACCTAATGTATTTTTACCCAATAAAATTTTGAGAAATTTATTACAAATAAATAACAAAAATACTAAAAGTTATGAGAAATAGAAAAAAGCACATTTTATTTACATAGCGTATATTTAATTTATAAACACATTTGTGGATAATTGTAAAATATTTTTCTCATAGAAAATATTAATTAATTGTGGAGAGACCGGAATTTAGAAATTGACCCAAAATTTGCGAAAAATGGTTCACAATATTTGTAACAAAACAAACAAATAATCAGACGAAGTGGGTGGTAAAAATGCCCGAATCTCTTGTATATTGTATGGAGCATAAAGCTAGAGAAGGCGTCATGAAAAAAAATACTAAAATCACTTGTGGTAGAAGAGATAACATAGAAAATCTTTTAGATAACTCACTTTGTTTCACTCGTAAATTACTCAAATACGAAATCGAGTCCACGGTTCCCAATCCATCGGTATAAACATCACAAAAATCTGGAGAATACGTTTTTCGACTAGTGGCATTATACTCCAGTCTAATTGTTTCGACGAAACAATCGAGTGTTACTGGTAACATGAAGTAGATATTCAACCATAAGAGGAATTTTTTGTCTTGTCTTCCACAAATATAATGCGGCGGAGATTTTACAAATTGAGCCGTCAGCTGAGAACCTCCATCGCCGGGAACTTGATTCAATATCAATAAAATTGAGCAAGAAGCATGGCCTACCCAACAGGACCGGATGAATTCCCAAAGTTATATCGACAATAACAATAAATATAATCAATATTACAATTTTCATTTGTGGTTTTTTTCAGAAAATAATCTTTAATAAATGCATTTATTTATATTTCGTAATGATACTAAAGTCCGCAAATACTGACCAACACGAACTTTGACCCGTTAATCCAAGAGATTATTCTGAATTCTTAAATTGTCGTTATTTTTCAAGAACAATTCGAAAAAATAGAATACAGTAAAGATATTTATTATGGTATTATTAATAAAATATATTATTATTAACATATGATCGTTTATAAGATGATATAGTTTATGTATAAATCAAGGTTAAAATTTTCGACCAACAATTATGAAATTTATTATGGCAAGTTTGTGAGAGAAAATTCTGAATGTTGTAAGTTCGTTATTTGTATGATTAAAAATTATCATTCTTTATATCTCATTCATTCATCAAAGATTTGAATAAATATACAAAAATATATAAATCAAAGAAAATGCTTGCTGCAGATGGAGTTACCGAAAATTTTTGTAAAGATGAGTCTGTTTGTGTTGTTAATAAATGTTTTCACGCAAATTGGGATGTTAAGAATAAATAAAATTAACTGAAATAATTAAACATTAGTGAAGTGGCAGCCATCAGATAGAGTTGATACGGCCGACACCCCTTGTTCGTGTGGAGTCTCCGGCGGAAAAGAGAAGCCAACCGTCTCAATGTCGGAACGATGAGCAACATGCTCAATCACCTCACACAACACCGGTTCACCCCGTCGGTGAGGTAACGTGTGTAAAAAGTGCACCGCAGGTCGAAACGTGGCGGTGTTGAGTGCGGATGGNAAGAGAAGCCAACCGTCTCAATGTCGGAACGATGAGCAACATGCTCAATCACCTCACACAACACCGGTTCACCCCGTCGGTGAGGTAACGTGTGTAAAAAGTGCACCGCAGGTCAAAACGTGGCGGTGTTGAGTGCGGATGGATCGATTCAGCCCGCTATGGAATAGTATAGTTTGGTGGACTCCACATTTTGCAGATGAAATTCAATGAAAAAAAGAACGCCCTATCAAAAATAATTTTTATTTCCTTGTGTTTCTACAACATAACATTTATTGAAATTTTCAGTTCCTTTGTATTTTCATTTTTATACAGTACAACAAAATGTTTTTTTCCTGTACTGACACCGTTAGTCGAGTAAACGATGGCAATGAACTCAATCGCATAACCCTGTACTCGGTGACGGAGGCGGTTTGAGCAGCCGATCGGTGTCCGTCACGAGTTGTATTCGCGTTTAAATATTCAACAGTGAGTATTGTTTTATTGAAACGCATTTTGCAAAGATTTTTCTCGAATCATCAACTACTTCCGAAGAATTGGACGAATCAATAAAACATTCTTTAAGATATTTTTCAAGGTCTTCAAATTTCATTGTCTCAACCAAAAATCACCAAATGCTCTCACCCAGATCGAAACACGAACAAACACAATTTACCATTCTCCTGACAGGAAACCGATTCGTGTCATATCCGAGTGGGCTCATATAAGTTTTATATGATTTATTATATATGTCATATGATTTTACCAGTGAACAAAATCAAATAATTTTCAGGTTCCTTAAAGACTTTCTTAAATAAAGCCATCTAACTATTACCTAGAAGAAAAAATCTGTGCTTATATCATATTACTTCATATTCTGTTGATTTTAAACATATAAAATGTCAACTTAATAATCATATAACATATTATTCAATAAGATTTAATTATTAAATATTTTAAAAGAATATAAATAAACTTAAGAAAAATAAATATGCATCAATTATCAAGTATTGATATTAAAGGTTTAACAATGACAAATAAAAAGGTTGAGGTTCATGGAAGTTTAATTATTACACTTTCTCATCAACAGCAATATTTTGAGTGCTTTATTTTATACGAATACATCATCAAGATTCTCATCAGGAACTTTGTGTTCCAGAGACTAACTATCAACTGATCGGCTACCCTAAATTTTCCTTCAAGATCTTTTTCACATTTATTACACAATAGTTGATTTTCGTTAGATGATTTTGCTTCGTTTCGACTCTCTCCTGATTTGATAGTCCATGTCCTAAATTCATCATATGTGTCCCAGATATCCAATCCATAGCCCTGTCACATGGTTTTTTCAGTGCCTCAAAGCTCTCCTGACCACTGCTTTATAACCCAGTTAACAGTTCGACGGCACATCCATCCAGCAGCATTGAGACCGCCACTGTTTTCTAAGCACTTTAGAAAGCCACCGTAAACTGGACTTCTGGGAAACACATCGGAAACACGTGCCGTCAAACAGATGAACTTTGCCGGCAAATTTTATTTTTGATATGCCCGATAAGTTGTAAGAAAGATTCAAAACGAATGAAAATTTATTTCTACCACAATTAATTTAAATCCCAAATCCCAAAGCAAGAACTGCACGAATTCTGCATACAATTCACAGTTAATAAGTTTTGCACCAATTAATTAAATTGGTTTGCTTCGAAAAATGCGTTTCTATGATCAAAATACCTCACCCAAGATATTTGTTACAAGTTTTTCCAAAAATTTTGGTGGAGGCCATGTAATTAAAATCAAAGATAAATCAATTTATGAATTAATAATTATATTTAATTTATATTTTAAATAATTCTGAATATTTTAATAAATATGAACATAATTTTATATTAATATTTTCATCTTGAAGCGATGACTTTGTTGTGCAGTAGATTACTACATATCTTTCATATTCATTGCATCAGGGCTTCCCAATGGGGTCCACAATGTGATTAAGGGGGTCCACATCAAAATTATGAATTACATTTATAAAATGTGTTATTCAAACATTCAGGAATTCAAAAAGTCAATCACGTTTCTAACAAGTTTCTAAAAATATCGGTAACCGTGATCTTATTGCTGTTCTTCAAACCGTTGTTTCATGTGTCAACAAAATAAGAACCTTCTTCAAGACAGATTTTTTCAGGATGCTTGTCGTGATGAAAATTGTCATCGACTAGTTTACTCAATAGATGTGCGTTGGCTTTCAATGGGTAACTGTCTCACCAGATATGTCCTACTGTTTGACAAAATTTCTGAGATTTTGCAGAACAGGTACCCTATTCTGAACAACTCACTTATTGATAATAAGATGATTATATTGTACTTGGAAGAAATATTTCGGAAACTCAATGAACTGAATTTATCATTGCAAAACCAGGATATGAAAATTCTGTGTGCTAAACAAATTATAAAAGCATTCATGAATAAATTGGTACTTTGAAAAATAAAAGCTGAAAAAAATAATTTGTCACTTTTCCAGTTTAGACTATAAAGAAATTGATAGCGATTTACAATCAATCATTGTGGGTCATTTTTCTTTCTTGTATGATAACTTCCAAACTCGTTTTGAGGATCTTCAGTAACTTAATATACCATTTTTTGTCGATTTGCTTCATACCATGACAATGGAGGATGTCATGGGTCAACCAGAATGCATTCAGAATGAACTTTGCGAAGTTATCGCGGATGGGCGCAAAAAAAATTAAATCTTTTTTGAAAAGGTGGAACCCTTTATAATTAATTTACCAACGTCTAATTTGGCTAAGAAAAACTTTTAAATTTCGCTTGATTCATTCGCAAAACAACTTGAATGATAATGCAGAGATGAGGCTCCGTCTAAGTAACTTGCAACCACGGATTTCTGCTCTTGTAAGTAATAAACAGCCAGTAGGCTCTCACTAATACTTTTGTCTATAAGACAGCTTGTTCAATTCGAATAAATTTTTTTGTTGAATTAATGTACTTAATAAAAATGAATAAAGTTTTTGTTTTTCTTATATTTTTTATTTTTAGAAATTAAGTGCATAAACACTAAAAAGCTTACCTAAATCAACGCCAGAAGTCAATAGCGAAAAAAATGTTTTGTTTGGGGATCCACAGCGGAAAAAGTTTTGTTTGTGGGTCCACAGCCGAAAAAAGTTGGGAAGCTCTGCATTGCATGATCATTAACAGTCTTTGCATGCTGTTACCTATCAATGGATCGACTGTCTTCGATTCTCTTTCAAGATCATTTTCATAATCATCATTTCATATTCTTTACATGATCGTTAACAGTCTCGACATGCATTTTGAGTACGCGATATTTACAATCAACGATTGACTGCAACTGATGACTGAATTTTATTTTTTTGAAATAAAAATAGACAAAAAATAACCGAACAAACCAAAAATTCAAATAAATTTTTAATAGCATAATATTTGGTGATATATTTTGACGATGTAATCGCTATTTTTAGATCACTGATTTTTAGGTCTTTTACTGCTTATAAATATGAAATTGATGATTGTGTAATCTATTATATAAAATAAATTGTTGAGCGTAATAAATTACCAAGCTTCTCGAGACATTCCCTATAATTTTTAAAAGGCTTGCTTTTTTTTCGAATTTATTTTCGTTTGGAATTCAGTAATCAAATCTTTGCTTTGGTTGACCGTTTCTATTATTGCTGCTCGTAGCGGATCAAAAGATCCGACAAAAAATCGATTTCCCCTTGAAACATGAAAGAACCAGAAATATTCGACATTACAAATCGAACATTTGAAACGTTTTTCATCGTCTGATGTTTGAATACATTCAGGACAGAACCGATGTTCATAATCCGACAATCCGGTCACTTCATATTCATTTATATGCTTGTTACATTTGTTAGGGTCCCACAATCAAGGCTAATCTTCAAATTGTAAAAGTTCAACACGATAGATCACAAAAGCCTGACATGGCTCATGTGGCATATAATGATGTGATGAAACAAAACAATCCATCTAATCTTTATAGTAATCACAAGCCTTTTCCAATGGTTCATATACATAGGGTTCCTCGACAAAATAGTCAATCTGGAAAATCTTTTCAGGTTTCAAAGATCAATAATCTCAATCCATTAAATGGTCCTATTTGTAATAATTTTCCTTTTAAACATACAGAATTTTTTCAATGATCATATGACTGCTTTCGAGTTGTGGTTGAAGACAGCAGACGAAAAGAAACACGTTCCCATCCAGTTGCCAATTTTATTACAGGTACTTTTAAGTCAAGCTCACCAATTTAGAGTTTTGAGATTGATTAGTGAATATATGGACTTGTGTCCTTGGGCTGTGATTCAACGCTTAACTGTAGGAATTTTTCCCTATGTAGTCAGGTTTCTTCAAAGTCCGGTTTATGAGGTTAAACCGTATTTAGTTTTCATTTGGGGAAAAATAATTTCAAGTGCTTTATAAATGAAAGATAAAATTTTTTGTTGGTGCATGTACCTACGTCAACGGTGCATGCACTTGTCAAAAAGGAAATAAACAACTTATGATTATCGACTGATAACGTCAGTCGATTAAAAAAAATAATAATAAATAA
>MQRK01252747.1:0-15022 GCA_001938485.1 Girardia tigrina | reverse complement strand
AATGAATCAATTTTGGCTAAAAACTTTTGAAAATTGGCCAGATATATTTTTTATTTTTCGGATTATGAAGTTTCCGGATTATTGAGGTTCGGATTAATGGGGGTTGACTGTATTTGTACTTTAAAATTAAATGAAATGATTTTCAAATAGTAGGAATCAAAGAAAATACCAATCAACCATCTAAGTAGGAGAGACACAATTCGAATCAACACACAACATGCAAAATATAAAAGAACAAACAATTCAGAATATTCCTCACAACTACGAAAGCAATTGAATAAGAATACCAGTCTCTTATATAGTGAAATATAACATTTATAGACATAATTTTTAAACACAAAAACCAGGTTTACATTCAGACATGTCAATTGCTAAAATTTATTTTTGAAGAAATCCGAGGACTGATCCCCGATGAAAGTCCCACATCTTCCCTCATATCTTCATCATTTACAACCTGTTTGCCACGTTAATATTTCTTCGTATACCTGAACATTTAAAAATTACTTGATTGCAAGAAGAATGGACTACTAGGGTTGAAGTTACAGATCTCATGTTCTTGAAACTCGATTTTCCAGGAAACTTCGACTCACTTGACTTGTATTAAGATTCTGGTAGATAAAGACTAATATTGTATGTGGACTTTAAGCAAAAAGCTTTGTTGAAAAAGAATGAATTTTGTCTGGGAGTACTGCAGTTGCTTTTCACATTTCTCCAATGAAAGAATACGGGGAACAAATTTCTAAGCAGCTATCTTACTCCCAATTTATTTAGGATTGCTTCTGTTAGGGTATATTATAAAATTTGTATATTTGTTTAAATAAAAAAAATGATTTAATAAAAATATTTATATTTTGTGACTTGAAAATTATTTACAATAATTAACGTATAATTACATATAGTATATAAATAAAACATAAAAAAGAAAATTGATATAAATACAAAGGAAAAGTATTTAGCACATACAAATAATTAATAAATAAAAAAATAACACATTTGAAAATATTGAAAACCCTTCTTTCTATTTAGTGTACTAAAAACGATGTTTCGATTGATGAGATAAAAATTGTGATATAATTTGTTTTTCTTTTAATTTTTGTTAGATCGAGAGTTGACAAGGATTCGGAAGGATCGTTCAATCGATACATTATAACAAAATACAACTACCTTAAAAATTTCAGCTCGATAGAATCATGTGAAGTGGGTTAAAATTACAAATGAGGCTGGACACGGGACAAGATGACACGAAAGCAAGTATATAAAAAGAAGGGAATAAAAGTAAAAAAGTTTAATTAAAATTTTTGAAGATAAATTATTTTTATCAAGACTAAATTTGATCGTCTGGATAAATAATTTTTGATTTTAACGGGGAGATCTGAAAAATAAACAACTTTGTTTTTGATCTAGATGTCGCGTTCCCCTTATTTCACAACATTTCTGTAGGGTCGAGCCCCCAGTCGCTTTCCGAGTTAAACGACAACTCATGATTTTCAATATCTTCTAATTTATGGCGAACGGACGCGCTCTCTCTGAACCCCTTCGGGTTCTAATTGGTGACGGGTATTGCCCGACCGGTAGTCACAGTGTGTGAAGGGGTCGATATATTCTTTATTTTGATTTACGATCTCTGATGTATGCAATATACCGAACGAAGAGAGCCTCGAGGAAATAGACGTCGATCGAACTGCGTGCCCCTGTGCATACTGCGGAACGACTGAGTCACCTCCAAAAGGTTATTCAGTTCTGATATTGAAATCTTTTATTTATTTACAGTTTACCTCTAATCATTATATGTTTATAATTTCATGAAAACAAATATTAAATTATAGACGATACTCTATGATAATCTTAAGATTTTCAAAATTTCATTCATACTTATACCCTATTGCTACTAAATAATTACTCTCCTATTTACACAGAAATTCTGACCGTTATCAAAACTTAAAATCGTGATTAACCCTATTTAACATTCAGAAACTATACAATTACAATAACAGAAGCTATCAATTTGTTTTATTTTAAGTCTATGAAAAGACCAAATCTTGGATAATTAAATTATTTACAATTATCGGCACTAACACTCTACGGCACACGATCGCTTCCCTTAGCTCCCTCTTCTATAATGTAGCTTAAAGCTCGCCTTTAATTCTTCCCTTGTAGCCCATCTTTATCGACAAATCCCCCTCTTGCTAATATATAGATTCTAACTCTTCCTAGACTATTATTATTATTGATAATAAAATTAGTAAAATAAGATGTATTATAATGGAAAAATAAAAAAATAAAGAAAAAAGTCAAATAAAATATCGATTAAATTACCAACCAAAATATATTGGAATAAATGAATAATTACAATCAATTAAATACAAAACCAAAAATATTCAGTAAAATGTATTTTCATAAATTTAACTATACAAGAAATATAATAATAAAATGGAGCAAAATATAATACAGTAACGGAAAGAAAATCAAAATGGGACGTACTTGTTGATCAGTTAATAAAAGAATCCGTTCGAAATGGGTACTGTGACGACAATATTGTTAATAATAAATCAATTATCGTGCTTGCATTTGGTGTGTGTATTTATTGAATGTTTATTACAATCACATTTAGAGTCATTATGACTCTCAGAAAGTCTTTCATCGTTTGTCATCCTTCTAATTGGTTTTCTTATTTCTCTTTTTAATAATGATTATTCATGGGAGAATCACCATTCTAAATTCATCATACTTAAATCAACATACCGCATCCATACATTTACACATTCAAACAAATTAAAATATTCATCACAGTGTGCAATATGTAGTAGTAGCTTGCTTAAAAATGTTCTTTTGAGTGCGTTAGAAGTTATAGTCAGAATCAAAAGTGTGTAATTTGTGGTTAATGTGGTGTTGTGTGTGCGTTATTTATAGTATTTTAGCCGCACACACAGGCCAAGTACGCCGGGTACATTTTTAAAAATGTATTTATTACTGTTCAATATTAAAACAACTTTCCTTAAACTTTAACCATAATTTTTGTTAAGAAATATTCAATGTTCAATAAAAAATATTTACAATCAAAATTTGATAATTTACATTTTTTTCTGAGCGGTTTTTAAAAAATTCACAAAACAAAGTTAATGATAAAAGTTCAAAAAATTAATTGGTTGCTAAATTGAAATTTGCTGCATATTTGCACCATTTTTCTAGATACTCTGAGAAAGTCGTTTGTCTTCAAGGAAATTGTAATTATAAATAAGAAATATAGGATTTTATATATATTATATATAATATATATAATTACTGATAAAAATTTGTGTCACTACACACCTCATCGCGAATGAGAACCAAAACTTATCACACCTAGCCTCACTCGCGGATGATCTACTCAGGGTTAAACAATCCAACTGTATAAATATCGGGGAAACAAATCCTTTCCTAACCAAAGTTGAGAAACTCACGGATGAAATAAATCAACTCAAAAAAAGAATCGATAAAAGCGAAAACCAAGACCAGACCATCATGTGCTATTATCACCGCAAATTCGGTCACAAGTTACGGAAATTTTTCAAACCATGCAACTGGAACAAACACAAATCTTCTAGAAAAGTCAAAGTTTCGGCATGAAACCGGTAATACCGAACCACACAAAACCCCCGAATCAGGTATCCTCAATTTTCTTCTGTTCCAGCCACCACAGACAACAAGGTACTTCACTTTCTCGTCAACACAAGTGCCGACGTAAGCTTCCTACCCCACAGCCTATTCCAAACCAGCGGCGGATCGAAAACTCAGAAGCTCGTGACGGCAAACGGGCAGGATATTCCTACCTACGGGAGACATACGATCGAATTCCAGTTCACGGGGATACAAAAAAATTCAAGTTGAGCTTTATACTGCCCGACGTCCAGAGACCGATTTTAGGATCAAACTTCCTTGCTCACGAAGACATCACTATCGACTGCAAAAGGAATCAAATCTCAACAAGAAACCCCACTATATTGGGATCAGCGAAGACATGTCACAGCGTCACACCCTCAGCAACCGAGATCACACCGTCATTGAGAATAGAAACAAACGGTCCTGCAATCGCCCAGAAATTGAGAAGAATTGGGAATCAAATTCTCAGCACGATCCACGAGGAATTCGATCGCCTATTAGCAGAAGGCACAATTAGAAGAAGCACAAGCTCCTGGTCTTCACTTTTAGTGCTCGTCAAGAAACCTGACAGGAGCTACCGTCCTTGCGGTGACTACAGGCTTTTAAATTCTGTAACACGACTGGACAACTACCCTCTGCCCAGAATGTCAGACATCCTTGATAGAATATCCGGGAAAACAGTTTTTTCAACGCTATATATAAAAAAAGCGTTTCACCAAATTCCAATTCATGAGACCAACATCCACAAGACGGCCGTAATGACGCCCTTTGGGCTATTTCAATACACCACCATGCCTTTTGGCTTACGCAATGTCTCCAAGATGTTTCAAAGATACATGGATGCTTTGCTTCACGGCAATGAAGCCTTTGCAGCCTGTTACATTGATGACATCATCATATTTTCGGACTCGCTCGAGCAACATGAACAACATCTGTAACATATAATGAGACTACTACAACAGAAATCCTTAAAAATAAACGAAGATAAATGCAACTTCAGAGCAACCGAAGTCCAATTTATTGGCTTTATGATTTCCAAGAGCGGGATCAAACCCATCCAGAAACGAATTGACGACATCGCAAGCCTCAAAGAACCAAGCGATACAAAAGCGCTCCGAAGGTTCCTGGGAGCAGCTGTATTTTATCAATGGATGATTCCAAAATTATCAGAAACAATGACTCCACTCCATGATCTGCTCTCTAAATCGGACAGAAACAAGAAAATCACACTAAATGCCTCACAAAAACAAGTGTTTTACTCAATCAAACAGAAGCTCAACAAAATCACCAATATCGACCCATTCGATCATAAAAAGGATCTAATTCTTTGCACTGATGTCTCAAAGACAGCCGTGGGAGCAAGCATCAACCATGAAATCAATGGGCGACTTGCACCGACAGCATTCTTTTCACGAAAGCTAGCGGTAGTCGAACAAAAATATTCAACCTTTGACAGAGAGCTGCTCACCATATATCTGATCACCAAGAAGTTCAAACATTATCTAGAAGATTGCACCTTTAAGATTCTAACAGATCACAAGCCTCTCATATACATTCATACCATGAAGGAACCATCCAACAGACGATGGAGGCACATAGAATTCCTTAATCAATTCACGTTTCAGCTGCAATACATAAAGAGATCTGAGAATATTGTTGCAGATTTCCTCTCAAGGACATCCGAGAACCAGGAAGATCTGACAGAAATAACGATGATATCTAAATCTGATCTCATTAACGAGCAAGAAAAAGATAAAAATGATCTTCTTTCAGACAATGAATTAAAAGTCAGAACAGAGGGAGGAATTCTAATAGACGTAGCCAATGGAAGGAAACGAGTCATTTTACAAGCCAGTTTCGCCATTCCGAGTTTCAGCAACTCCATGACATCGCTCATCCCGGTGATAACAAAACCATTGATCTAATACGAGTCCGCTATGTTTGGGAAAGGATAAAAGCAGACGTTCGGAAATGGAGCCGAGAATTTCACAAGTGTCAATCAACAAAAGTAACCAGACACACCAAATCAAAACTGGGAAAACTTCCGGACAGAGGCAGATTCCGGACATTGTCGGCCCACTGCCGATGGCTGAAGGTAAACGTTATTTATTGACATTCATCGACAGGCACTCCTCATGGCACGAAGCCGTTCCAATCAATTATATCACATCCACAATTGTTTGCAAAGCACTCACCAACACGTGGATCTCTCGCTTTGGACCACCAGAAATCATCATTACTGATCAGGGCAGACAATTTCTATCGAGCCAATTCAAAATCACTTGTGAGAGATTCAGAATCGAACACAGTCAAACCATCGCATATCACCCTCAGTGCAATGGGAAGATTGAGCGATTCCATCGCTCTCTTAAAAATGCGCTCAGAGCACACAGTGAAACATGCGAACAGACGTGGGTGCGCGATCTACCGATCGTTCTACTCGAATTAAGAAACGCCACTATCACTCTCCCGCACAACTCCTCTACAGATTCTCCACCAGACTTCCAGGAGACATCATCACAGATAACGAGAACCAGGAACACTAAAGAAGACCACGTCACACGAGCTATAACCAAATTCGATATTCCAATCGTAAATAAGTAGTTGACCCTCAAGATCTTTCTACCACAGGCTCTCAAAGACTGCAAATACGTATGGTTCAAGATCGACAACTCTGACTCGCTGAAGCCAGAAGAAGCACGAGCTGAAGCCACCATACAATGGACCTTATGAGGTACTCAGCAGATCTGACGACTTGAAAACCTTTGACCTAAAGATCGATGGTTTTCACAAAGAAGGTCTCATTAGACAGATTAAAGCCAACGTTTGCTTGTCATGATATTCCGCATTTTATTCATGGGTATATGTAAACTGGATTCACTTAAATTAAAAATATTATTTTTAATTATTAAAAAAAGATTTTAAAACAACTATTGTTGTTTCAATAATCAGAACTATCAAATAATAAATTTTCAAAAATCGTGTTTCATCGTTCTTTTAATAATCGATGGATTTAATTTAAAATATGTATTAAATATTTCTTAAAATATATAATACATTATACATATAAATATATAATATTATATATATTAAAATTATATATAATATAATTTAATATTTATAATATTTAATTATAATATTTAAAATTATAAATATTATATATATTAATTATATATATTACGTGAAATATCATATATCATATAATATATTAAAATATATTATACTGTAAAGTGTTATAGGGTTTTACGATCAATTTCAGAATTAATAAATTTATTAAAAGATTTTATATTGTATAAACTATTATTAAAAATAAAAACAGTTCAACAAATAATTTATGCCAGGATTACACTTCTTAACTCACACTTTTGGATATGCTCCAAAATCTCACGGAATAAAGAACCACAGTGCTCAGAATTTATTTCATCAAACTTCACACTTATCAAACCTCTCAACTGGTTTTCATTTCTAGCATTCCCATGTCTCACCAAATCTTTCCAAACCGAAAACACATTTTCAATTGGATTTAAAAATGAGAATAGGGAGGGAGATACTCAATATTATAAGCAGAAATTTCTATGTCTTCAAGCAACCCCTGTAGTGCTGATTTCTGGCACTATCCATGATTAAAATATGATTAATAATTCCAGATTGCTTCCAAGCTTCTATGATTGCCTTCAATATAACCTTAAAATCTTCTCAATTTACTGCCTTTTCATGGTAAATCATACCATACTTGTTCATTGCAGCGACAATTGAAATATTTCTACTTCTAGCTGCCGGAACAGAAATATAAGCAGATTAACCACTTCAACTTCTACCTCTTTTTGGTCTACTAACAACAGAAAATCCAACTTCGTCGAGAAAAATTGGATTCCTATCATCATTTTCGACCTCATATAACCTGAATTTCGATCCATAATTACTCTGAGCTCGATTGTCGTCAGAGAATTTCTTCGCTCCGGAACTAAAGTGGTCCTCTTTAGGGTGTAGTGGAATTTTTTCAACGCCCTATCAATAATGCTTATTGACACATTGACTTGGAAAGTTTCCAAACCCCAGGTATTAAGTTCTCGTAGAAGAGTACACTCTTGATCTACTCGAGCTACTAAGTGCTCTTTGACATCAGTGCTGAGTAAAGAATATTTATCACAACCGCGCTTAAGAGGCTCGACCAATCCCTGTTTAAAATATCTTTGAATGATACTATAAACACTGTTTATTAAACAGTTTTATAGCTGTTCTAGTACATATCTGAAATTTTGGTCACTATATGCTCTCGATCATCATTAGAAACTTGAGTTTTCCTCCGAACGGCCTGGATGGATATATCTCCAGATCGACTTTCAGACGCCCTACTTCTTCTAAAGTTGATGAACCGTTGCCATCAACATTGGGGTCACTGCTCCAATGAATAAAGTTTTCGAAGCTCATAAGGTTAAAAAATTAAAATTATTAAAAATATTTTCGATTTTTTAATAAATTTATTAATTCTGCAATTGGTCGATAAATTCAGAAATTGATTGCAAAACTTCTGAAATTGATCAAAGAACTTATGAATCAATAATGTTCTGGGTAGCTGATAAGACTCCGACTATAACACAATTATAAGGCCACTTTTGAAATTTAGTATTATTGAATCTTCTATTGAAGTTCATTTTGTAAATACACAATTAAAGATAAAAAGTTTTTCTTTTTCTTTTTTTATTTGTTCTTGTAATATAGTAAAAAAAACTAGCACTTCTATGGTTTTTAGCTTACATGTACAATATCATTTAGTGCTCTTGTTATGATTTTATTGGAATTTTGTTTGGAAAATTTATCGAACGGCACAAGGTCAACCAAATGTAAAGCAAGGATACAACATAATGCGGAGGATTGTTTATTGTACACATTTGCAAAGGTGAATATAATTAACAAATCTCTACGTGGACACAGATAGCTATTTATGGATGAAGCAATAAATGAGGACTTCAAGAACCATGCTCCCCACAAAGATACTTTTATATTTACAGTAACGTCAATAAAAACATTGATAAGGTCTGAAAGGATCAATTGAGTGCGGGCTAATGTAAAATGACCCAAACAAGATTGTTTTAAGAAGTTTTCAGAGCAAAAGGAGCTCAGCAGACATATCAAAAGAGATCATGATACAGTGTTCACTTCCGCCTTTAATGAAATACCTGCACAACAAGAAGTCCGCCATCAATTCAAATAACTACACTGCAAAAAGTCATACAAACAAAACGATGCTTTATAAGACACCTGAATAAAGACCCTCACAAGTACGAGGAAATCGTAGAAATCGGTTAAACAATAGTTCAACCAGTGGAAATCAGGAAGTCAGGAATACCAGCAATGCAGATGTCAATAACTCTAAAGATATTCCACAAAAGGCATTCAATAAGTAACGGAAACTTTAATCACTTCAACGGCTGTGGAGAAAAAGTTAGGTAACAAAGATACATATTTAGTTTTTATGATTGAGTTCCAATGTCCATTTTAAGACTGTTTTAAGTCCAATAACCCAGCAAAAAGCATGTAGAATCATGGAACCTTAGCCCATGACTGGTCGTTTATTACAGGGATGCCAAAGAAGAAACACTCCGATCCCGTAGAAGGCATATCGGGAAGCTTTTAGGTTCTTTGATTTATATGAGCCCTCTTAAGACCCTATAGGTTCAATGCCATTAAAAGAGATGAAAGGTCCATATTGAAGAGACAAATCGTCATCTCAAAGCCCAGATTAGTGAGCATTTACAATTGAAATGATATAGTAAGGTTTTTGATCATTGTTTACATTGTAAATGTAGAATATTTTCTGTTTCAAAGGATGAGTTTTCTATTTAACAGAAGGGCTTTGATTCTCATTATGAACGGTAGTTCTGTGAATCATTATCGATAAGACACAACTCATTAATAGATATTCCAAATGGACATTTTTAAAGAATATTATATGATTGTTGTTATCGATAAAATTTTGAAAAGTTTTCCAATTTAGATTATTTCTGTCCGAAGAGAGATATATTTATGCAACAACTGGCGCACCTAATAAATATTAATCTGCCCTCTTGATAAGAGAGACACTCTTTCATATACAACATGAAAAATAACAGAACACAAGACACATTTTTCTAAAATATTGCTCCCATTATTATTTTTCCAACGAAATTTGAACCGAAATTTCTTCTATTTAAGAAGGTTCTGTTTAACTGGGTTCCACACTCCATTAGGTTATATTCATATTTTGATTTTGGTCTCAAGAATAAGAGACAAATATAACCCGTTTTAAATACGAAAGAATTATTGAAATCGAAAGGTCGAGAAGTTATATAAATATTTTGTATTATAATTAAAATATATTAATTATACATTAACTATAAAATAATCAATTTCATAAATAATAATTAAAAAATAATAATTACTGGATATTTCGTTGCACAATCATTTTGTATTGTTCAACAAATTGTCTTCAATTACTTCTTCTTGAGACTTGATCAAGCAATATCGAGTATACACAAATTATTATTTCTCCACAACTTCTTCAAAAATAATATATAAATTGAGTATTTTCCTTTCCTTCTCGTTAAACAAACTTTTACAGCATTAAGAAAAAGTCTGCTTATAATTGATTATATTTTTTGTCAAGACTTTTATATGTCTCTTCATGTAACTTACAAATTTTCAATTGGTTTCATGCTTGAGAAAAGTAAGGAACAAAATTTTGATTAATTTTTAAAGTAGTTTTTAAGTGGATCAATTGGAAAAGGTGAAGGAAATTTACTATAAATATATTTGCATTTTTTGTCAATGGATATCTTAAAATGAAACTTACTTTGTTGTTGCTAGTTTGTACTTTCTATGTGACTGTGCAGGCGCAATCACCGAAACCGGATGAGGATCATGATGAATTCGGACTTCCAAAAGTAAGCAAGAAAGAATTGGAGAATCTGTTGAAACACTTACAACAAATTACTACTGCAGAAGTCATAAAGGAAGTTGAATCATTAATAGACAAATTCGAGTCTATTTGTAATGAAATGAGAGAAGCATATAAAACTATGGGTTTGAAAAAAATAAATGACCTTTCCAAACGTTTGAATCCTTTAATGCAAGAGTTAATCGATATTCAGAGTAAACATTTTCCAAATGTCTCCCTGTTAGATTTATTCGATCCAGACGGTCACATTTCTATTGCTAAATAAAGGATTTAAAAAATAAGTGTGTTTGCGTTGCAAATTATCAAATAAAGATACATATTATATTTTCGCTTTTTAATTTAATATCAATTTTTTTATAAAAATATTATTAGGTTGGGGGAAAAGAAATCCATTATTTTACGTGAAATTCAAAACTTTATTTAACATGTTTCGAATTGTCCTCTTAGAGTCAAATATGTACCGTTTTGTTGTATAATTAGTTGACATTTTGAAGGTAGCTTCATAATGCCTCTCTCGTAGAAATCTTGGTTCTTATTGGCGAAAAACTGTAGTAATCGATTTTCACAATCTTCTATTGATCCCAATTTCTTATTACTCAGGAAATTTTGCAATGCGAGAAAAAGGTGGTAATCGCTTGGTGCCAGGTCCGGACTATATGGTTTATGCATTAAAACTTCCAAATCAAGCTCCCTGAGTTTCTGGCGAGTCACTACAGACGCATGTGGTCTGGCGTTGTCGTCATGGAACACAACATCTCGTCTGTTGGTCAATTCTGGTCGTTTCTCGTCAATTGCTATCTTCAAACGGTCCAGTTGTTGACAGTACAGATCTGAATATAGTGTTTGACCATACGGAAGCAACTCATAATAAATAATTCCTTTCCAGTCCCACCAAATACACAGTAGAACCTTCCTGGCGGATAGTCCTGTTTTGGCGACCGTTTGAGGTGCTTCACCGTGCTTTGACCACGATCGTTTTCGTACAATATTGTCGTATGTGACCCAATTCTCATCCCCAGTAACCATCTGTTTAAGAAATGAGTCGATTTCATTTCGTTTGGCCGAGGCTTCAATCCATCATGTTTTTTGGTGTTAATTGGTGTGGAACCCAAACATCAAGTTTCTTTTTGAATCATGCTTTCCCCAAATGGTTTAAAACCATTTTGTGGTCGATCTTCAGCTCCTTTGCGATGCTACGACTACTAACAAGCCGGTCAACTTCGATCATTGCAGAGATTTTATCGACATTTTCAACGATAGGTCTGCCTGTGCGAGGTGCATCTTTAACATCAAAAATGCCTCTACGGAATCGACGAAACCCAAATTGCGTGTAATTAGCTGTTACAGTATTGACACCATAAACACCATTCACAATAACAGCCGCCTGATTTGCATTTTCGTCTTTATCGAATAAAAACTGTAAAATGTACCGAATTTTTTCTTTGTTGACTTCCATTTTTAACAGCTTGTAACTCAGAACTGAATAAAAAACAAAATTTTTTTTGTGAAATTACTGTGAATTGTTACCTTGACAAAGAGCATAAATTTGAAATTGTTTGATCGATAAATAATGAATTAAAATAATGGATTAAAATAATAGATTACTTTTCCCCCAACCTAATATTTTATGATAAATATATATGTAAATAATTAATAAATTATTTATAGCTTTACGTTGTGAAAAACTTATTTTCGATTTTATTAACCATAATACGTTCAAGTTTTATACATATCTCAATGGGCAAAATTTTACTCTTATATCGATAACTAACTGTACATCTCAATTGGCTAACCTCTTATCTTCTCTTGGATTACATTTAAATATTGCTAATAAGAATGACATTATTTTCTAATCCCCTTTTAGTAAAAAAAATATAATATAAATCAGAAAGAAATATGCATGTGCAATGTACACAGGTACATTTGTACCAACTATTATCTTCAATTCTCATAGTACCCGCCCTAGAGTGTAGAATGTATTTTGTTTTGAGTATTGCTCAGCTATATTTTCAACAATATCCCAGTGATAAACATATTCATTCATGAAAAGTTTTCGGAGAACTAAAATCGCTGTAAAATTATATGTCTGACTGAGTTTTTTATTTATTAAAACATTACAATTAGCACAAAGACATGTTGTAAGTAGATTAAAATCTTATTATCCTCTTTCTCCGAGAAAATACATAACCATGTATTAGGTTGTCCTAAAAGTTCCAGGTTAATAATGAAAATACAATTTTTTTTCAAATTTCTTGGGATTCAAAGGAGTTGATCAAAATAATTACTTATTCAACCCGCTTGAAATCAACAAAGCAAGATTCAACTTAATATTAAATTGGATCTTCTAATAGTTGTGTTTGTATTTAATAGAATTTACTATGTATTTGTATTAAAATAAATGAATGTATAATTAATATTTTTATCAATCAAAAAAAACAACACAATTCTTTTTAATAAAATATATTTAATTATTCACAAAAATTACAATTTTTCTTTAAAATTATATAAAGAATAACCTATGTGTTTGATGTAGGAAATTAGGATGGTCACAAAGCTTCGTTTGCAGACCACCAAGTGATTTTTTAGATAAATGGATATTATTATTGTATATTAAAAGAAAGATACTAATGATAATAAAACTTTAAAATATTTGATTTTAAAATATAATAATTTATAGATACTAAAAAAATTGAATGCTGACCAAATAAAAATTTAGGCTATGAATGTAGGAACACAATGGCCATGAATTAATAGTGATAAAAACTTCCCTCTCCCTTTTTCTTCCACGATAAAGTAATTGTACACAGATCTCCTCGTCAAAAGGGCTAACTGGTCATGCACAAACAAATTCAAGAAACTTCTCAATTAAATCGTCCTTCAATCGAAACAAAATCCAATATATAACAATTTCAAATGTTGGAACCAAACAATTCTTCTTGACGCAGGAATAAAATTCAGAGAAGATTTCTTATTATGATCAACTGTCCTTTTAAGGAGATCAACAAGATCTAATTTGCGATACTAAACTAAAAGAAATTAAATTAAACTCGTTTAAAGGAAAGAAATATTACCTAAAAGAAATTAAATTTAACTCGTTATGTCACTGTAATACTGCGTTTAAATACGAGGAAAGAAACGCGTAGTGATTGTAAAAAAAACAAACGCAACAAAAGAAAGATGCGTGGCTTAAGAATGCGTGTCCTAAAAATGCGCGTGACCAACCTTACTCTATAAGGTTAAATTTATATAACATTTATAAGGCTAATTTTATATAAATATTGATATATAAAAATATAATATAATTAGTTTAACTTGTTTATTATATAATAGTAAATAATAAAATAAATAATTAATATAACAGCAAAATAACAAGATAAACAGCTTTATCATTTTAATAATATCGTCGTATTATTTATAAAATACACAAAAATAAATAAAATAAAACGTAAAAGATAAAAAAAATAAAAATAACAATTTTTTATATTTACAATCCCAACAAATTTCTTTTTGGCATTATTTATTTGATATTGATATATATATATATATATATATATATATATCGATTTGTTTATTGCATTATTTGGACTACGAGATTACAAAGCTTGAAACCCGTGTGTTGCTGCATCACTATTGGAAGAAAGGATTGACAACACGAGATGCTGCCAAGGTAATTTGCAAATTTGAAGGTACACAAACGGTCTGAAGGAGTCCGAATTTGCCCACAAGTGCTACAGAATTCACGAGATGACTGCTTGTGCAAAGAATTGAATGAAAGTAAAAGCATGTAAGTGCGGAACGAACCGAGAGCTGGCAATTCTACTTATATTTCTCATGAAATTCCTGGTGGGTTTTTGCAAGTCATAAAAGAACATTTAGAAACACGTACACTAAAATATATTAGATCGGTCTCCCACATTGCGGTTACGGCTGATTAAGCAACAGATTTGAGAAGACAAACTGTTTTATCAGTTTACATACGCATATTTACCCTAAAAAGTGTTCCAGTGGAGACTTTCATCAGACTCAGAGAGTTGAAAAGTATTGAATCGGAGACATTTACGATGAAATTTTGAATGTGCTGGGAAAAATAAATATTCATCTCAAAGATGTATTGTGGTTGTCCTTCAATTGTGCCAGCAACATGGCTAGTAAAAAATGGCACACAATTTCTGCTGATTAAACATCACACTAAAGATACGGTTTATATTCATTGTCGTAGCCACGCCTTACAGTTATTGTGCGTGAATGCTGTTCAAAAGTATCCTAATATTAAATGAATCTTTTCCACTCTAAGCAGCATGTGACGGCTCTTCTACAACAGTCCATATTCTAAATTCCATATTCTGAAGGATTTAGAGCGTTTAAGAAGAGTATTTGTAGAACAATAAGTAGTGCTAAAGTAGTCTCTGTCACATCCAAAGTTCAAAGTTTCCTCTCAAACAAATC
>MQRK01252745.1:0-13929 GCA_001938485.1 Girardia tigrina | reverse complement strand
CTTAAATCTATAGAAACTGCATTTTGAAAGAGGAAATGATGACTGTAAAGAGTAAATTAATTATCATCATCTAAAAAACTTATTAGTATCGAAATTCTATTTTAATTAAATTAAAATTTAAAATAACTTTTATGGGTCTTTAATTTTTTTTAAGAATTTTCTCACCTTTATGTTTGTTTTAATAATATTCAGTTTTGTGGTGTTTTAAAATACATATTTGTAACTCGATTTTAGTTTTCCTAGCAATGATGATAGACATTTCCAGTTGGAAAGTCAGTACAAAAATTTCTAGCATTGATGTATTTGTGGATCAACTTGAATGTTTTCAAGTAGCGACCAAGACGAAAAGACAGCGCTAAAGAACCTGTTGTGGGGGCGTTGCGCCGTCTCGATGGGGACTCTACGGGTCCAATCATCGACCAGTGACCCTGTTCGAAAAACCGAGACAAACTGATAAATGAATCAAAAATCACACGACAATGGGATGGCGGATTCGCTATAAACGAGGGACGGCCATCACGCCAAATTGTCAAAAAAATAATTCCGAGGCAGTTCGTCGATCTGTCAGTCAGAAATCGAATAGGGATGTTGAATTAAATGCCCATGCGCACAAAATTATCAATTGGCATAACTGAACCAATAGGAGAAAAAAATCAGTAAAATCTCTAAATCAATTAGTAACCACACGAAACCCAAAATCAGTAAAAAATATATTTTTAAATTACAATTATTAAAACAACATCATTTAAATGTCTTTTTAATTAATTTCCGATATTTTTTCTGTTCTCATGTTATCGATTCACTCCATTGTTTTTGAAAATGAAATTTCGTATTTTTTTTACATTTTTTTGTTATTAAGTTTTGATTTTTATAGATTTTATTACTGATAAAATTTTACGAATTAGCGGTGATTAAAAAAGTTACGATTGATAAAATTAAATTAATAATTAAATTGATAATAATAAAATTAATAAATTGTGGTCACTACATCAGCCCCCAACAATAAATGCGGAGAAAATGCTATTGGAAAAGATTTTAAATTTATGAGAAAAGGAGAAGTTGGGGATTGGAAAAACTATTTCAGTGACGATCAAAATAGAAGATTGGAAGAAAAATATAATCCGATCTTAGAAAAGGTCGCTCTCAAATTTATATATGAATGAAATTTGGATAATTAATAAACATTTAGAAGTTTTGAAATGATTAACATATATAATAAATAAAGATTAAAATTTATAATAAATATTTATTTTGTGTAATTCATATCCAAAGATTTTATTCTTTAAATTTATGAAACTTATACGGACGTCCGTCGAGCCATACTCATTAAATCAAAATTTAGTTATTGTTTGGATACGACTACAAAAGGGTTACCTGATCTTGAAGATCTCAACGATAATCCTTTAAAAAAATTTAATATAGTATCTTAACTTAAAAGCTTAATAAGATCTATACATTCCTATATTAAATTCAGTGATGTTTCTTGAGGGAACACCTACTGTTTTGATTAGAACATTTTAATATTAAAAATCAGCACTGTACAAACTCTTTTGATGTACGACACCTCATACTGAATGAAATATCATCGTAAAATCTTGTAAACCGTAGATATTTTTCAATCACCTACGTTGTTGTAGTGAAATAAAACAAATATTTCTCATTATTTAACATATTAATAATTTTAAGAACGGTTTTATTTATGCATACATAGGCACACATCTAAATTTTTATATTTAAAAATATCAATGTGACGTATGAGCTTCATAGACCTCATGGTCGTTTCTACATCTTGATTTATGTTGGAAGTTGCAAGCCTTAAGTTATCCTCTGAATCTAATCTAGATCCATAAAATCTAATACCGTATTTTTTCTGTCAGTTTCATTATATTTCGAGGTATCATTTTTTAAATGACTGGTATCTATTCTATTTTCTTTGCAAAATTCTGAAAAGTTTTTAAAGAGTTTCGGCAGATATGCGAAGATCATGGGATTCTCAGAAGAAAGAAGATTCTTTCTGATGACAGCATTCATGACTCCGGAAGCAAAAAATAAATACGAAAATGCACAGGGAGATACATTGGAAACAAAAATGAGATCTGCATAAACCAGAGAAAAGAACATTCTGGAGATAATGAGGGCACTTGTTGAAATAAAAGTTGGATCAAACGACCCCTCAACCGTATTCCGGAAAATAGACGAACTAGTTGGAAAACTAGTAGAAAAAAAATTAGGAAAAAAAGAGATATTAGACTTAGCATATGCTAACGCCGTAGATGATTGAGAAGTAAAGAGAGAAATAGCTTTGATAGGTATCTTGAAAGCTGAGGATATCGAATGTATACAGAAGAAAATATACGAATTCGAATGAAAGAGTAAAGATATAAGGGTGGGCGCGTACACTACAAAAAGAGTCAACGAATGGAGGGTCGAACATAAGAGACGACAGCCAAGACCATAAAACGAAGAAAGAATAATAGAAGAAAGAAAGAGATATATCAAAACGAGAAAAAATATTGTTGGGCATGCCACGAAGAAGGTCATGTGAGAAGAGAATGCCCAAATATCAGGTGCAACCACTGTAATAAAAAGGGGCACGTAAGAACATAATGCTATGAAAATCCAAACAGATTCAGAGAACGGGAGCAATGGAAACGGGACAACGGAAAGACTGGAAGAGATGACAGGAGAAATTAATCGAATGTGAAATATGGAGATCGAAGTCCAAAGACAAATAGAAAATATTCATTGACCGAATTAGGAGAAAGAAACGAGGAATGGGACAGAATGTCGGAAAGAACAGATAGAAGGGAAGATGTTACAAGAAGAATAATAGGAAATTCAGAGACGAACAGGGAAACGAGGATGGACGATCACAGGGTAAGTGATCAGTGTGCTACAATAGGAAGTAAATGAAGATGCATGATAGATTGCATGTATGAATGTGTATGTGATTGTATGTTTGATGATGTGTTTAAAAATATTCCTCTGGAGATATGTATACTAAATGGAGAACATGATGGAAATGATGGAAAATGTAATAATATGAAAACCGAAAAAGAGAAGAAAAGAAAAAAAGAATGCAGATGTATTGAGAATACCAATGTTTAACATAAATTATATCGAATTGAAATGACGACCAAGTATAGAGTTTCGCATAAAGAATACAAGTGTACAGTGCCTGTTGGACGCAGGGGCCCGAGTCAATGTTATTAAAGCAGAGATTATCAAAGATATGAAAGATATCAAAATAAAAGAAACAAAAAGACGAATCCCCAAGTGCATTGTTATTGTTACCAATGATAAAAGATTATTCGCTGTTCTTTTTTCGCTTCCGATCAACAAGCTTTCTTGATAATAATAAAAATAACAATAATAATAATAATAATAATAATAATGTGAAGATTTCGGGAGACTCTTTAAAATTTTTGAATTATAGATTAAAAAAACATTTCAAATTAATATCAAATTATAAAATTAAAAAAAAGAAATTTATTGTAGAAAACGCTAAGACAATAAAATGTGGTATAAAGTTACAATATTAATAATATTTAAAAGTCAATGTTTAGATAAAATTTAAAGTAATGAAACTTGTAATTAAATAGATTAAAAAACGAATTAAATTTAAAATAATAAAATTCGTAAATAAAATAGATTTGAAAACGAATTGAATATAATATCTTAAAAAACTTAAACAGAATTGAATAAACTTTAAAAAGTAAATACAAATTGAAAAAAAACTACATATCACAATAAATATTAAATTTTAACGAATTTTAATAAAATTTTTATTCAAAAGAAAATACAATATTTAAAAAATAAATATAAAATATAATACACAATTAATATATAAAATATTAGTAAATAGTTTACTTTTATAATTTAAAAAGTTTAAAATTAAGAAAAATTTATAAAATTAAAAGAATACATATTTCAAAAATAATAAATTTACATTTATTTATATTTACAATTATTTCTATATTATTGGTCTGTGCAAGAAAAATTCAAATTCGTTCTTTAGAAATTTACTTAGGCAAAACTTGTTTAAATAATTTATTTATTGTTGTTAAAAAATAAAAGCCTTAAAAATGCCTTTGTCTAAATTATCATCAGAATGTATTCCAGAACCTAACAAAGAATAATTTTTATTATTTAGCAAAAATTTTGTATTTCTTATAAGTGTTGCGCATTTATATTATTTTTATGAATAATTCTTGTGACATTTTACTACTATCTTTGTTTAAAAGTAAGCTCTTTGTTTAAAGTTTTTTGAAAAGTAAAGCTTTTTTAATTCCCTTAAATTTTTATCGGAAACCATATACATATGTATATATATATACTATATACTATATACTAGTTTGAGAAAGATGAGAATTTTAATATGACCGTTTTATGACTTCAAGGAACTTTTTGAAAAAGGAACCATCAAAAGACTAAGTTTAAGAATAATTCAAGAAATTCAAATTGCGAGGGACAAACCTTAAAGATAATAAATAAAAAAGTGATAATTTAATGTAGACTTTCAGGCACTGTTGACAGCTTTGGAAGAACCCAAAATAATTGGAAAAGAATGGAAAATAATTAGACGGATCTTACACAAACTCCTCAACAATCAAGATGAACAAAGTCTATTTTTTGAAGAATCTCATTGATCAAGATGGATAGTTAATTTTTATCATTTTGTCTGAAGAAAAAAGATTTAGTTTTATCAATCGTTTTACAAAAAGTATGCTAAAGGGACTTAATTGTAAGATGGTAATGTATTGTGTTTGAGGAAGAGAAGAGGAATCATACACCTTAAATCTATAGAAACTGCATTTTGAAAGAGGAAATGATGACTGTAAAGAGTAAATTAATTATCATCATCTAAAAAACTTATTAGTATCGAAATTCTATTTTAATTAAATTAAAATTTAAAATAACTTTTATGGGTCTTTAATTTTTTTTAAGAATTTTCTCACCTTTATGTTTGTTTTAATAATATTCAGTTTTGTGGTGTTTTAAAATACATATTTGTAACTCGATTTTAGTTTTCCTAGCAATGATGATAGACATTTCCAGTTGGAAAGTCAGTACAAAAATTTCTAGCATTGATGTATTTGTGGATCAACTTGAATGTTTTCAAGTAGCGACCAAGACGAAAAGACAGCGCTAAAGAACCTGTTGTGGGGGCGTTGCGCCGTCTCGATGGGGACTCTACGGGTCCAATCATCGACCAGTGACCCTGTTCGAAAAACCGAGACAAACTGATAAATGAATCAAAAATCACACGACAATGGGATGGCGGATTCGCTATAAACGAGGGACGGCCATCACGCCAAATTGTCAAAAAAATAATTCCGAGGCAGTTCGTCGATCTGTCAGTCAGAAATCGAATAGGGATGTTGAATTAAATGCCCATGCGCACAAAATTATCAATTGGCATAACTGAACCAATAGGAGAAAAAAATCAGTAAAATCTCTAAATCAATTAGTAACCACACGAAACCCAAAATCAGTAAAAAATATATTTTTAAATTACAATTATTAAAACAACATCATTTAAATGTCTTTTTAATTAATTTCCGATATTTTTTCTGTTCTCATGTTATCGATTCACTCCATTGTTTTTGAAAATGAAATTTCGTATTTTTTTTACATTTTTTTGTTATTAAGTTTTGATTTTTATAGATTTTATTACTGATAAAATTTTACACATTAGTGGTGACTAAAAAAATACGATTGATAAAATTAAATTAATAATTAAATTGATAATAATAAAATTAATAAATTGTGGTCACTACAGAATCATTTCATCTTTCTCTTCGAAAATGCTCGAAAGTTTATAATGCATAATTACATCACAAATCAATCACAAAATATAAATAAAATTTTAATCAAAACTATTTATTTAACATAAATTTCGAAAATCATCACATCTTATATGCATTATTATTAAAGTGTTCCTTAGGGTAACTTAATCATTCGTATCGAAATTTCAAACCGATTTTTTCCAAGGTCGTATTGTATTTTTCTTCTAATCTTCTATTTTGATCTTCACTGAAATAGTTTTTCCAATCTCTGACTTCTCCTTTCCTCATAAATTTAAAATCCTTGTAATAGCCTGATACTTCACTTTAACGAACAGATGGTGTCTGAGTTCTTTCATGTAGTTTCTTTTCTCCTTTTATATTTTTTATGTCTGTATGCGATTCATATGTTTTCTGTGACGTGTCATGTGTCTGAGTTAATTTTTGTGGTGCATATCTTTTTTTTGTATTCTTATATTTTTATTCATATGTTTTCGCCTTTTATTTTTTGTAATAAGTTTCTTTTTTATTTATGAGATTTTAGCGCGACTATTTTTGGGCTTCAATTCAATCTTTGCCTGTTGTCGATTCGAATGATCTTCTAGAAAGCGTCAGATTATTAAAATTAGTTCCACGTATTCAATTTGGAACTAGATAAAAAAAAGAAATAATTTAGAGATATTATCCTTAATTATAACTACAATATTATTTCTAAGCAATATTGTAGTTAGGATTATATAATTGCGAATTTGAATTGAAAATTAAAAATATCAATCACAAATACGCAATTATAATATCTTTACTATAGTATATCCGCTCTGCGAAATATTGTTTATAAGAAATCCAGATCGAACAATTATATCACGGTTTATCTAACTACAACAAATATCGGTGAAACTTTTTTTATCCTCAATTAGAACTTTGTATTCGCTATCATACTGTTATTTTTTTGGGGTTTAAATCTATTTATTTGTTAATTTAGTTTTAATTTTTTTTAATAGCCAAACAGATTCACCCTACCACGTTTTAGTACGGTTAGTCTATTTAGAATTTCCTTTTAATTCAACCAAAGCAAAACTTAGTGCTTTTTTGTTAGAAATAGTAGTTTCGATTTAAGTCCATCTCGAAAGTTGGAGACCGTCATCTTTATCATAATTCTAGATAAATTTATTTTAAGTGGATTTATTTTAATCGAGTTTAATTTTAGACAAATTTCTTGTTAGGTTAATTTATTTATTTAAACCAATTTGTTTAAGACCAATTGACCTAAAGCCGTAGCGTAGGCAGTGGTTCCACCGGTAAAGTTAGAGTGAGTGGGTGGAGGATTCCGTTGGTAGGCTGTTTAGATCGACTCTGCAATTTGAGTGCAACAGTTAGAGGTTTTGCCATATTCTGGTAACACCGGAAGATTTAGGAGCGAAGGGGGAGGTACTTCTCTGTGTTGGCTCAATCAAACAACTCAAGTGCTTATGGGTGCCCGGTGTGGTTAGTGCACAAAAATTTCGAACGAATACACCATTTAGCAGTTGGAATCGTCATGGATAAATCGACACAAGTGCGGATTTAGGACGGAGATTTTTTGCCGAGTTTGATGATAATACACATAATGAGTTGTATCCCAAGAAAGTCGTTTCCAATTTTTTGATACTATAATTCGCCTTTTCTCCATTTCATCTCACTTGGATCTATCAAAAAGCAACGATCACATTCTTTCGTCACCATCTCTACTATCCTTTCGCTGTAGTTCCTTAAATCTTGCAAACTGATAAAATCGTTCTTTCACCGTCGCAATGGTGAATAGTCTGAATTGCTTTTACACCCTCGAAAGTTTGTGCTTTTTGTACATTACCTGCCAGTAAGCATCTTAGAGACTCTTTGCTATAATTTGATAGAACTCTGGTTAGAGCATCAGAAATCGTTATAGTCACAATATATTTTTGCACCAGTTCCTCCAGGAAAACAGTCTCCGCTTTACTGGCGCTTTTGATAGCCCGTGTATTTCAAACAGTTTATATCCTACGATTTCTGACCTCACCCATGAACAAACGGTTGTGGAGCAATTCATAATTTCGATCTCTCTCACGATAACTCCCTTCAGTATGACATCCAATTCAGACTGATTTATGTAATAAGTGGCAAAAAATTATGATCTACTATTGCATCATTCAACTCAAGACACACGCTAATGACTAAACAACACCGCAAACGATATCGAATCTATCTTGTCGGATATTGATATCACTTAGAATAGCTAAACCTGATCAATCTAAGTTATAGTGTCACTTCTTTGTTCTCATCATCCTTTTGAGGAAAATGCACGTTGACCGAAACTAACCGGCAATAGGGAAATGCCAAATCACTTGCCAACACCAAGAGTAAACGTATATTTTTTTCAATACTGAACTCACATCTTGAATTACGTTATCACTTTTCCACTTCATTATCCAGGAATCGTCGAATACACGAAGTCCCATAACTCGACCCTCGCTCAACTACTCTGTCGGTTTCACATATATCCAAAACTTCCTTAATTGACCAGACACATCCTAACTGGTGATCTTGTTCAAATTGATCACGAAATTGTATAAGTACGAATCGATTATCTGTTTAACTTGTGGATCATTTGACTGCAGAAAAGACATAATCTTTGGAGCTACGTTCAACCCAAAACCAAGCCTTGTTAAAGCGTTCACCTCATCTTTATATCTCACAACATGGTACTTTTACAACTCTCTAGATATGTACAATTGCAAATATGTATCTTTCAAATCAATTATACAGAGAATTGTCAAGATTTGACACCATATCTTAAGCTTCTCGTTATAAATATGTGTACTCCAAAAACCCAACAACCAAGAACCCCGACTAATTAATTATTAATTATATATAATTCAATGATTTATTGTTGTTAAATTTGGGAAAAACAATTAATGAAAAACAAGACCCGATAAAAAATTATCACAAACTTATTTTTAATTAATTTTAAAAATCAGTTATTTATGAATTATGATAATTATGTTATCAAAAATTATAACGATCATTATTTAAATAAATTATAAATTAAAATTTATTTCCCTTTAGTCAAAAATAATTTTTAAAAATTGATTATCCATTGGATTTATGAAATTAGTATTAATTGGTATAAAATACCTTAAAATATAAATATAATAATTTTTCTTTTTTTCAAACTAAAAGGATATTAATTATCTAAAATTTTGTTATTATATGAATTATAATTTTACTCATATTTTTATTTAATTCAAATAACGTTAATAATTTAAATAATTTTTAATTTTAATTTGTTCAAATTGAAAATTGGTGTCAGAATAAAAATTCCGTAGAAATGTATTTTTTCAACATGGAAGAAATTTGTCAAATAGTATTAAGAACATTTTGACAAGTATCGTTTGAATTTAATCATTTTATATATAAAGATATGTTCGATCTTTCCATTGTGAAAAGATTATAAACATAACTATTAAGAACATTTAGACAAGTCTCATTTGAATTTTTTATTACAATCACATTTAGAGTCATTATGACTCTCAGAAAGTCTTTCATCGTTTGTCATCATTCTAATTGGTTTTCTTATTTCTATTTTTAATCATGATTATTCGAACAATTTTTCTAAGTAATTTTTTAAAATATTTAACTGTTAAAAAATATTAATTAAAAATTAATAATTTTTACCATTTCTCAATAAATCCCAAAATAATAAAAATGTCATCAAATTATTAAAAATGCATTTAATTTAAATTTTACTTAAAAAATATTAAACTTAATTTTAATTGTTAAATTAAAAATATGAACTTACAGGGTTTGTCAGCACATTTCAGAAAATTGTAATTCAACGTCAGAATTTGTAAAACCGTTTAAGAATTTTGAAAATCAATTTAAGAATTTTGCATATCCGTTTAAGAATTTTGACAATCAATTTAAGAATTTTGTAAGTCAATTTAGGAATTTGTTTAAATATACATTTAGTTTACAATTATAATTATTTAAATTTGTGATTTCAGACTATAGTAATTTTTGTCAGCTACAATTATAAAAATCACTGGATACTGAACGATTGAAAACGTATTGGTTAAACTTCCGGAAATCCCTCATTAGTCTAACCTTACCCATACTATGTTTGACCAAAGCCGTTAAAAGAACAACTCCTTCAAATTGCAGTTTAAACTCCTACAATCATTTATTTTGTATCCATCTTTCAATTTCACTCTCAAACTAATTCTGGATTTTTCGCTTGACTGAGTAGAAAGGAACATTATTCTTTAGTGAGAAATGTCCACCTTCTTCAAGCAAATGGAAGTGACTGTTAAATTTAAAAGATCTTAATGTTTATAGGTACAGAAAATCATACCAAAAATATTTCAAAATAAACCAAATTTTCCTAAATAAATTCTGAAAAATTAAGTTTTTGGAATTTAAATCTTTGAGAAGTTTCGTATCTGTATTACATTTGTTACATGTTCGAACATTTACCCACAAACATTTAAATCAAAAATCAGTCACAAAATATAAGTTAAAATTATTTATTTAACATAAATTTCGAAAATCATCACATCTTAGATGCATTATTATTTAAGTGTTCCTTAGGGTAACTTAATCATTCGTATCGGAATTTCAAACCAATTTTTTCTAAGATCGGATTGTATTTTTCTTCTAATCTTCTATTTTGATCTTCACTGAAATAGTTTTTCCAATCTCCGACTTCTCCTTTCCTCATAAATTCAAAATCTTCTGTCATCAAATCTTTCATGTTATCAAATAAAAGATAATTTACAGCTGGATTTTGTTTCATTTTTGTAAATTCCGTGTGTTGAACGATCTGATCGATTTGTGAGTCTGATAGGTTTTTGTTTAGAAACTCACAAATTTCTTCAACCATTTCTCTTTTTCGATAAAGTAAATCTTCATAAAATACAATTTTAAAATTCTTTCTGTGTCTCTGATTCCACCATTCCGTTGTNACATCCAACCAGTCACCTCCACCAATCCATCCATCAATCCATCTTTCGAAAAAGTCATCCCAATTACCTTCAAAAGGTCCATAATCCGATAAGCCTCGATAAAAGTGAAACATTGAAACAGCATTATCTTTTGGATTTCGAAAAGTAATTAGAACTTTCATATCAGGATTCTTTTCAATTTGACTTTCTAAATTTCGGAAAAGTAAATGAGTTTTAAAAAACCGAGGTCGAGGAAGTAGCTCAACAGCATCGACGGTGTAACCTTCAAAGTTTAAATCCGAATAATTATGAATAAAATATTCATCCAAAAATGGAAAACGATGAATTAGTTTTTTAGTTTTAGATGTCTCTAAATCGACATTATTCATCATTAACCAAACGATTTCTTGTAAAAGAGTTGTGCCGGATTTCGGATACGTAGCAATCACTATATCATCTGGATAGAAAACGAAATCGTTTTCGATTCTTTTGATGATATCCAACGAAGACCATTTTACCCAACAAGTGTTTTTATACACAAATTCTCCGGGGAGGGCCTTATATTTAGGATTTATTCTTTTCTCTTTGGCTTCATCATGGCACTGATTCATTTTTTAAAATTAATAAATATAATTTACCTTTCGTCACTGATTCTCAGTAATATTATTTATAAAAATGAACATGCATTTATAAAATATTGTGATGTATATATTGATAAACAGTATACTTGATAATTTGATATCATCTAGATTCATGTGAAACTAAAGTATATTTGTGACCTTTTAGTATATTGTACTAATATAATGTTCATCGCAAATAGAGCTACGGTAAACTTTCGTTTAGCGAGAATAATGTACGATATTTTACCATTTTGTTCTTTCAATAATAACATTAAAGGAATCGAAAATGTGTGGTATCAATACAAAGACGAAATATAGAAGAACAACAGCTAAGAATGATAATCTATATATTGTTGAAATAAGAATTTATTTGTTTAACCGAAATTCTCACCAAAAATTTGCACAAATTTACTTTTGATGTTCGATATACTCCTTCAAAATGTAACCTAAGACATAAACTAAACCCTTTCTTTCTTATTAAATCCAGAAATGCAAAAATTAAGAAAATACAATCTGACTAAGTAATTATTAAATATCTAATAAAGTTTAATCAATTTATGATACAACCTTTTTATTTCAGGACCCTTTAACAAAAGGTTAAACTTGAATTCTTTTGAAATGACGTTGTTGCATTCATATTCATTCAACAACAGTGTAAACAAATTAAAATTGGACAAAATTCAAATATCCAGTCATTTCGAACGCAATAACTTTACTATATATATAGTTAAAAAACATTTATTTGTGATCATTATTTTTATAAAAAAATGTAAAAACTTTTAATTCGGCCACTGCTTAAATAAAATAAAAAATTACTGCGTATTTTAAAAAATGTGTTTTGTTGAACGAGTCGAATTATTTGAATTATTATTCTTCGCACAACGATCTGTTTTAGTCATTATGAAGTTCATTACGCCCAATAACGAATATTTCATACGGGAATATTTCATAAAGTGTTGATAAAAAAAGAAAATGCTACAAAGGAAGAAGATCGATATAAGGGCCCAGCCACAGTAAAAAGCAGAAGACATGAAAGAAGTTATGAATTGGAACTAGAAAATGGTAGAATTTTAATCAGAAATGTGGAATGGCTAAAGCCATTTAAATCGAGGGGGATGTGAGGAATATGGGGTGTGTAATTATTTTTTTTGGTGTTTTCATGTTTAAATGTTGTGTGTTGATTTGTGATTGTGCCTCTCCTAATCAGATGGATGATCAATATTTTAATTCTTATAATCTGAAACTAATTTATTTAAATTTAGATTTAATATTCAAATTTTTAATTTTTATTATTGCAACTTTTAAATAATTTTATCGATTTTATTGTTGTAAATTTTTAAATAATTAAAATCAAATTAATGTTAAAAAATGACTATAGAAATATTTTATTTAAGCCAATAAAATTTAAATTAAATATTTTTTAATAAAATAATTTTCTCAAGTATAGTACATTATAATAAGAGATATTGAAAATTGAGTGATGGATTATAGTGAAAGCAATAATATTGATCATCATAAAGATGATAAGAAATGTGAATGTAAGAAAGGTACTGTCAAATGTGTGAGTTCTCTTAACACTTACCACACTAGGGTTTGGAAAACACAAAATGTTACTCAAGAGTACTAACGGTGTTATACCATTGACTATAGGTTCTCGATAAAATTATCAATAATGGAAGGAGTTATCGGTGACTACAATTTAAAGATGAGACTTGACCCCATAAAAATAAAATATAAATCATGCTCCTTATTAAAATTAATGGGAGCAGACAGATTATCGTCTTCTTGAAGGATTTATAAATTCACATTAACTAATATTTGAATATACATGAATGAAAAAATATTGTTGTCGATTTGTTTGTTGTAGTGGTAATTCTCTATTTTCCATTTTAATTAATCATTTTTGTTTTTAGATAAACTACTTATTATTTAGCAATAGACATTTTAAGCTTAAAATTCTGCTATCGCGGATTTTGTAAGTTTTGAATATAAAAATTCTGTATTTATCTTGTTTTTCAGCAAAAAAAGCATCCGTAAAACTTTCCTCCGGATGGAACTGCTTTATGTTTTGATCTTAATGCAATTTATTTATATTAAGTTGTGATTTCACTTCTATTTTAAATCAAAAAGAAATCAAGACTTTCAAAATTTATTTAAAACTACCAAAAGGTTAAATTTGTTATTTAAAAATATTTTAATTTTTTATTTTGCTATTTTAATTTTATTTTTCAATATATTTTTTTTAATTATATATATATATATATACTATATATTAGTTTGAGAAAGGTGAGAATTGTCATATATTCATTTTATGACTTCAAGGAACATTTTGAAAAAGGAACCATCAAAAGACTAAGTTTAAGAATAATTCAAGAAATTCAAATTGCGAGGGACAAACCTTAAAGATAATAAATAAAAAAAGCGATAATTTAATGTAGACTTTCAGGCACTGTTGACAGATTTGGAAGAACCCAAAATAATTGGAAAAGAATGGAAATTGATTAGACGGATCTTACACAAACTCCTCAACAATCAAGATTGTAGTGATCCTATATTTTAATTAATATA